>APFE030773473.1:5096-184333 GCA_000404065.3 Pinus taeda
CTTTCAGGGACCACGTTTCATAAATTTTTCAGACTGGATCCATGAACATCAATAAATCATCAAGAATTCCTGCATCAAACAATCTCATTTTCACCAATTAGCACTGAATCAAGTAGACACTTCTCTGACAGCTGTATCCAAATCACAGTAACTGTAACCACACACCAAGTCTAAACCCAGAACAAAAAATACTATCATTCAATCTTAAAGATTAAGACCCATCAATAGAACTTATCCTTCTCCTTGCGCTCAGGTTCCTTCTTTATTCAGATCCAGATCTGCACCATAACCCAATCACAGTATTCCAGATCTAGCACTTTATCAGATATTCAATAACAATTCAGATGATGCTTTGCCAAATGATCTCCTTCCCCTTTTATAGTCTTAGGCCTTTCACAATACCACAGTCCAAAACCATAATAACATAATACCATGAACCCAATACTTGGGATCAACACTTTTGGATGCAATACCACGAACCAAAACCATAGGATCAAAAAAATTTCGGACCAATACCATGAACCAACCATGAAAGTGCGTGAACTTTTCTCCACATGAAATAAACTTTTTCTCCACATGAAATAAACTTCTTCTCCACATAAAAGTGCGTGAAATTTTCTCCACATAAAAGTGCGTGAACTTTTTTTTTCTACATGAAATAAACTTTTCTCTGCATAAAAGTGCGTGAACATTTTCTCCACATGAAATAAAATTTTCTCCGAATAAAAGTGCGTGAACTTTTCTCCACATGAAATAAACTTTTCTCCACATAAAAGTGCGTGAACTTTTTACATGAAATAAACTTTTATCTTCATGAAAGTGCGTGAACTTTCTGCACTATAATTTATCATCTGAGATGAGTTGGTTGCCATCAAGTACAACACATGTATCATAATGCCAACATATTTAACCTGGTTGGCCGGTTACTTGGGTAGATGTGGGTTGAGGGTGTTATAGAGTGGTATGAAAGCATGGTTCACCCCTTTGACTGGATGAGCAGTTTGTTTTGGTCATGCATTCATGTGAGTTGCATGTTTGTTAATCATCCTTATAGTATATATGTTTGTTATGCATGGTGTCGGTCATGATTGTAGGAATGTCGCCATGTGCAAGAGGATGTTATTGTTGAGAAGTGTGTCGTCATGAGTGTATGATTGGTTACATGTTGTTTATGCTTGCAGATTGTCAATGTACATTGGTATGATTGTTTTATTCACACATGAGGTCATGTTATGTGTAGCTGATATGGTCATGCATTGATGACTGGACTCTAGCTAAAATGATGGTTACATGGTTATATGCTTATGTATTATATGTATATATGTTATCATGATTATGTTATACATGTACTATGTTGATTGGTTGATCTTGCAAATGAGATATTGTTATAGACATATTTGGGCACTGCAACCCCAATCTCATATGTCCATAAACCAAGGGCTTCTAAGCCCTTAAAAGTGTTGTTTCATACCCTAAAGGAACAAGGTCAGCTGATTACAGCATCTCCCAGAAGTTCTCCCCGAAAAACTACTCAAAATTGGTCAAAACTAGACCATACTGACTGCTCAGTGCTAAGGGTGCAATTCATCTCACCTGCTACATGAAAAAAGTGTGATGCATGCCAAAAATCTCTTTTTTAGGGTGCGATGAGCGAGAGCAGAAAAGTGGTAGAGGCAATTGGCTAGGTAAAAACCCAGAGAATCTTCTAGAAACTGCCCATTTGACACTTGCCTCTCTGAATTCGCCCATGGATGAGTAAGAGATCATGAAATCTCCAAGTGGAACCAAGAACTATCAAAGAAATGACACTAATCAAAATCCTAGAAGATGACTCGCCCACCTGCAAATATCTATATATGGATCCCTCATCCTAGAGATCCAGAGGCTGGAATTTTGTATTTTTTAAGGAAGTGTTGTTGGTTTCTCTGTGAAACATCATAGTGTTGGGTGATCTAGCTTTTCATGAGGTGAAGAGAGCTTTCATGCTGGAAGGATGGTGCTGGGTCAGACCAATGGGTTGTAATCCTCTCTTCTAGTACTTCTATCAATAAAGCTATTTGACTTTTCCTCCTTATTCTTGTATATTTCTGAATCTTGTATTGATATATGCATCTGTATGGTTAATATACATCTGATCCTATATTGTTTATGGTTATAGATCTCTATGCTTTGATGGTATTATGCTGCTTTGAATCTACAAGTGTTCTTTGAAGTGGGACAAGTGAGGAAGGAGTGGCGAAGCTCTGTCAAAGGAGGGAGGAAACAAGCAAGGAGCCAAGAGAAAGACTGAGGTTGGTAGTCTCTGCTTCTCTCTCATCTATCTCTCATAAAGGAAAACACAAGTAACTTTAGTTTGTCTGTTTCTAAGATAGATACCCATCTTAGTGGGACTAGCAGCTCTGAATGGACACTAGTTTTCCCGATAACAAAATGGCAACTCCACTAGGAAGCGAATAGCTTGTTTGCTTGTTTCTATTTGTTTGCTTTATAAGCTACAGACGGAGCCTGAAGTTAAGCCAGCTAGACTTCGAACTGCTTTTTCTATGCAACTACAAAGTATATCAACACTGCTTCAGTCAATCTCTGGGTTAGTTTATGAACTGAACATCTGAATTAAAAACATCCTAAGTTCCCTGGTGGTAGCTCAAGTAACCTCATTAGATCAGCCCCTGTACTTTGTGTTTACTGCCTATCATTAGCTCAGCCTAAATCCTTGAACTAAGCTGCAAGCTGTGAGCAAAAACCAAGCTCAGTCTCGTCCCTGGACCATCGCACTGTCTCTCATTGGCAATCTGGATGCATCACACCTCTTGTGTGCTGTAGGTGAGATGCATCCATGTTTCCCTGTGTTACAGGTGCGATGATTAGGTAAGACTGTTTCTGCCTCCAGATTTTGGTTTTTTCTTCATTGTCTTCGGCTTTATTCGATAGTTTTGTTGTCTATGATCAGTATATCACTATTGAAACTCTCTTCCTTTTCATTATTCAGCCTCCATTGATAAAGAATTGTGAATGTTTTTATGTATTTTTCATCATTTACAATTCTCCTTTGCAAACAGTAACTTAATCAAACTGTCGTCTTTTGATTTGAAAGTGTCGCAAGTGTCGTTTTCAGTCAAAGAAAAGAGAGTCATAAAGTATTCCTCTTTCAGATAGTTGATTACACTTTTGCTATTTTATTTGATTTGAATCATCAATTCTCTGAAATGTCTAAAGCAGTTTTCAAACCGAAATTGAAAGTGTCATCTTAGTCTTCCTTTCGTTTTTTGAACAAGAAATTGCTAAAGTGTCGCTTTGAGAAAAGATAGTTTAGATCTATACTTAGTTTTCTTTTTGTCATTCTCACATTAAGGAAACTAAAAAACAAATGCATGCATGTGCATTTGCATTTAGACTGCATGCGGAAATTGATTTAGGATAGTGCATCTTAGTGTGTGCTCTCTGCTCTATATTGAAAGGATTTTACTTCTCTTACCTTAGTAGCTAGGATTTTCATTGCAAAAAGAAAGTAAACGATTGTTTATCATCTTAGATTGCATATTTAGGAATTGCATATCTAAATCACGCGATGAACCTTAAAAGAAAACTTCTTAATAAAGATCAGCTGTAAAATAAACTTCAATGAACATAAAACGCTTTGGAACCTAACGCACAACATTTAGAAGTCTAGGCTAGAGACGTATTCCAGTGTCGTAAAGCCTGGTAACTATCATTTTCATCGTAGTTTGGGTGATTCCTCCTCTTTGATACAACAAGTGCCAGTACAGACTTGTGGTCCCACGTACTGTCAAGTATTTATTGGGAGACCACAATAGGTGATATCCTTTATCCTTAGGAAGCGTGTCTGCTGCCCTATCGATCGCAATGCACTGATCACAGCATTTGGGAAGATTAACTATTGTACCTTAAAAAGTATTATGTGGTTTTGCGATTGGTTTGGTAATCCCTCTGTCTAGATTTCCAGAGTAGTCACTTTCGTTCCTTTTCAGACTCCTTAAAAGAAAAGGTCCATCTGAGCACTTGTCACTTTAGGCTCATTAAAAATCGAAGGCGACTAGAGTCATCTTTAGCTTTTTCTCGACTCTTAAAAATTGAAAAAGCAAGTTGTGTCAAAGCGTCATAAAATTTATTTTAATTGGAATAACATCACTATTCCCTCGTTGGTCTTAGGTTGAGAAAATGGATTCCACCAATCAAGCATTCCCCTTGGGGGGAATCCTAGTCCCTTCTCCTCTTGGGGGGATGTTGGTGCACCTCATATGGCTACATTGTCCCTTCCAGGACTTATAATTGGCCTGCCAATATGGATTTTCTCGACCTCTTTCGTTCAAAACACCATGATTCCAGAGCAATCAAATCAGCAACTAGATGACACTAGAGTTACCCCCCAACCTTCTACTTCGTTTGCTTCTCCCTCTCCTTCTTCCTCTTCGCTTGGTGAAGCTAGTAAAACTAAAAACCAAGTAACTGAGAAGAAGAAAAAAGGGAAGGAAAAGTAGAAGAAGAAGCCAAAAATAGAAGGGGGCAACCATGTATCATCTGGCGAAAATCCACACACTGCACCATCCAAACCTAAATATCCATGTGTCATTTGCAAAGGAGACCACTATCATCAAGATTGTCGTTGCATCCCACGGATCTTAAGGGACTAGTCTCCCCGCTTGCACAATCCGGTGTCCTCAACCTCTGACGATCATGTTGAGAGTACACCGTCAACTAGTGAAAACGAAGTCAATGGACAAAAAGGAAGATCTAAATTTCCTTGTAGACTGTGTTAGCACCTAAATCCGCCTCAGGTTAACAGAAGGCAAAATCCAGGGTAACCACAAACCACGCTCAGTCTGGTAGCTAGCCCTACCAGAACAGGAGAGGGCTCTCTCTAAGTCACACTCAGTGAATAGATAAACGAAAAGGCCTGAGATGAATTATAGTGAACTATTTGTCTTAGGCTAGTAAGTGAATATGAATACAAGGAATGGTTTTTATGAATGACTGTGTTTTTGGGATGTTATGGGACCACTGGACCTCAATGAACAAAGAACTTAATACAAAGGCACGGATTCTTTCGTGAGGCAAGGTAGGCGGAAAGCCTAGCAATTTAGTTTAAGATAGTGCAGAATGGAGAGATTGATTAAAAGGGTGAAAAGGGCATGGACAACATGAATCCTTTTCAACAAAAGAATGAACACTGAACATGAAATTTTCCCACAGGCAGAGCAATAAAATTTAATTCTACCTTACCTAACTCAGAAAATTTCAATGGAAATGAATATGAAATGAGTTATGAAACATAACAAGATACATATGAAACATAAGAGACACATTTGCTACACTCACAACCACATGAATCTCATGAAACAAAGCCACTGCCTTCCATTAATCCTCTGTAAAAAATATACAATGCAGAAACAGAGTTTCTTTCCCACAGTCTCCCAGAAGTTACAAGCCAACCAACCCTTTGCAAATGGTTTGCATACAATATATAGAATTTGCCATGAAGAGATAGAACGCCCAAGGGTTGGGGAGTTACTCGAATCATTACAAACTGAAGGTGGAGAGCCAAATAGCAGCTACAGGTGCAGCACCACAAACATGACAAATGGCTTGGTGGCCCTTTGCCTTCCTTTGCCACTTGGATAACTGACCATCTGGAGTGAATATACTTATAAAACCACCTTAGGTGCCGAAAAACTGAAGTGCATATGAGTGGGCCCACTTACAAAAATTCGGGAAGCGAAATTTCGCGAAATAGAGGCATTCTGGCCCTTTTTCCTATATGCGTCGCGCCCCTTTCCTGTATGCATCGTGCCAATTTGAGGCCACTTTTGGAGGCCTTCCTGATGTCCCAAATGAGCATAGGATAGCTCGTTGGAAAGCCTGTCCTATCTACTTTTCAACCCAAGTGGAATTTTTGAATTTGGAGCTCATTTGCCCCTCCAAATATTCATCCTCCCAATACTGCTTCCTGTGTGTCAAAATAGGGGCAGTGAGGCCATTTTTGAGTGTATTTTGGCCTTTTGGTGGCCAAGATCTTCTCCAAATTTCTTGCTCCCAGTGCTAGTAATTTTTATTGTTCATGTCGAATCCAAAAACGCAAACCATTTCTCATTTGGAGCTCCCAATCTTACACGTCGTGCCGGTGGCGCGGTGCGTATAGAGGAAAAACCTATTTTTGTGCCAAAAATTTGTCGTGCGATCAAAATTTTCCCAAATTCCTTGAAATTTGGGCTGAAGGTCCTCTATGAAGTGTTATGATGTGCCAAGGAATCTTCAGCCAAGATTCGAAGCCGATCTTGCTCTTTTGTCTGTTTTGCTTCCTTTGTTGCTTTGCTCAATTTAGCCTTCAAGCTCCTTATTCGGGCCTTTGCGCTCATGTTCCTTGCCCTGTAATGACAAGCCATCCTCCTCAGTATGGCAGTGTCCCTGTTTGCCTTCTCCATCTTTTTCTCCAAGTGTAGATTGACCCGATCGAACCAAGACTCACAGTCGTTGTTGATCTCTTGCTCCAAGGTAGTGAGCTCGATCCCTCTCTGCTGGACAGCTTGTCGATTTTCACGAATGCTTTGCAGCTCCATGATCATTCGTTGGTCCTCAATTTGTTTGTTTCTCTACTCCAGATACTTGATGACCCATATAGCCCTCTCGAAATTTAGTATCAAGTCTTTTATCTCTGTGTCCTACTCCTGAATGGTCATCCTGAGCTTGGCATTTTCTGCCTCTGTCTCTTCATCCGGAATGAGGATGACACCTGTCTCATATGCACCTGATGGTCCCTCATCATGCACGGGCTCCTTTCCCTTGTCCAATACCTGTGTAGTCGATGCCGGAAGCGAGGCCCCTTCCACCCCGGGTGGAGATAACACTCGCTTTGCTGCTGCAAATAAGTTCCTACTGCCTTTCTGATATGTCACCAAAAATGGCATGATCGTGGTCTCATGGCGCTCATGCTGATAAGAAGGACCACCCAACTCCTGCTCGGGCTCTGATAGTACCTGTGGTGTGCTGAAGAAGTCACAGGAGATGAAGTCCTCCCAAGCAATTCCCTGCAATCCCAACTGATGATCTACCAAAATCCGAATGAGAGCAAAGTGATAGACATTGTTAAGTTGTTGCTGAGGGGTCTTATGTAGCATGAAGGTGCTCATCCTCTCTATATTCCTGCATATGAAAAACGGGAGGTTCATCATCCTCGCCGTGGTAAAGTGCATGAGTAGGCAGATATGATAGGCATACAGTCTAGAGAACCTCCCCTCACAGCTGAAGTATTTCATGATCAACCTCATGAGAGGAGCATACTCATTCTTCAAGTATCTAAAGCGAAATACTCTTGTGAGCTCATTCACGAATCTGGTTTTGATGTAAGGCTCATAGTGATGCCTTTCCACCTTCTTCTTCTTATGCCACTTCTCCCCAACATTTGGAATACCTATTGCCAATGATATAGCTTCGGGTGTCAAGGTGAAAGTGACCCCGACCAAGGTAGACTGACCTCCATGTAGATGAAGCACAAATAACCGGGCCAACTCATGATGAACTCTGACATTTGTCACCCTTTGAAAAAAATCGCAACATGAGAAGTACTAGAAGGATGACAAGGCAAGAGGGCATGCTTGTAACTCGGTGAGGGCAGTGGGTTCATCCCTGACATGTTTGCCACTCTTGTGGTGTCTCCTAGGAGCCTACTCTTCTGAAGATGAGTCACTCTGGGTCTCCCTCTCATACTCAGACGAATGTTGTGATGACATGACTGCACTGTGGGTTGTGATTAGGCTGCCCCTTTGATGATGGTGTGAGTTTGGGTGCCTTTTTAGTATCTATTACCAAGGGGAACAATGAAATAGGGATTGTTAGGAAGGGATTGATGAAATGGGAATAGGGGTTATAGGGAGAAATTTGTTAGGGATGTGGAAGGAGTTTGGGATTTTTGATGGGGTATGGTTTGGGGTTTCTATTGAGAAATAGGAGGAGGGGAAAGGGAATATGAGTTTGGTAGTGTTAGGGCAGTGATGATAGGAAAAATGGCATTGGGGAGGAAGGGAAAAAGATAAGGAAGGGAAAAGGGGACCTTGGCATCAACAATACAATTGCACAACCCTAGCAAAATGGTCTCTTGGTGTCTTTATATGGTTGCTTTAAGAGTTTTGTTTCATTTCCATCATTGGGCATAAAAACCACCATATCTTTACCCAATTTGACAAACAAGTGAGTTAATAGAGCCTACCTTGCAAATTAATGTGCTTCTCAACAAAATTTGAGTGAGTTTGGCACGTTCTGGGCACTTTGGTTATGTGCGTCGCGCCTCTGTCTATGTGCGTCGCGCTCTTGTTTTTGTGCGCCGTGCTCCGGGTGTGCGCCGCACGCATTCTAGGCTTGAACAGCGGGCGGGGGTTATGTGCACTGCGCCCTACGTGTGTATCATGCCCTTGCTTGTGTGCATCGCGCCCTTAACCTCACCTCCAAACGACTTGCTCGCTCCTTGTTTGCTCCTCGTCTTGTATGCGTCGTGCGCAAAGCCCAGTGCGTCACACTCTGGGTATGCACTACGCGCGTTACAACTTTGAACTGGGGGCGGGGGCTGTGTGCACTGCGCCCTGTGTGTGCATTGCGCCCCTCACTGTGTGTGCCGCGCCCTGAGAACTGACTCCCACTTGCTCCAAACACTCACCAACACACTCCAATCACTTTGCAATGTCTCCCACCGGTTTTGATTTGCACAATGCCTCTGATTTTGGTGGAAAACTTGTATATAAAGCTTTGGGAGAGATGAGTTTGATTTTGCCTCTTCAAAAACCCATTTTCTAATGTTGTGTTGTGGCACTTTTTCACTGACTTTAGAACACACTGATTTTCACTTTCCCTTTGAAATTTTGGCTCAAATGACAAAATTTTCAGCACTCTTTGCAGGGATTGCACGACTGGATATTTGGCCACGGAAACCATGACTGCATCTAAAAAATCAACCGACGACTTTTTTTGCAAATTTTGTCATAAATGACACTGTTTGACTTTTCTTCAAAACAGAGTTTTGAAGGAAAGTCGAAGTCTATCCACGTGACGTTGAAGCTTTCTGAACCATAACAGTGTAAGGGCCTCACTCTGGCTTGCATGGCTCTGCTAGACATGTTCAAGTACCAAATTGATGAATTCCTAGACCTATACCTCGAAATGACCTTTGTCCTTTAAAGGACCAGACCTTGACTATCATGGACTTCGATGATGATTGATAAAAGACCTGAGCCAACAGGAGCTAGACATGATGGGGGGGGAAATGACTATAATGACCTTCTCCGTCAGATTATGGCATGCCCCTAGCGGAATGCAACTGGGAGAATGGAGCAGGACACCTAATCATGAAATGCATAAAGAGTTTTGATCTCTGACGAAGGACTTAACTAGACCGACTCTAACATTGGCTCCAATGGGGGATGGTAGCTCCTTGGAGGTGCCAAGAACAGCATATCTCTGGAGGAGCTAGACAATGCCTTCGTCCATTTGGTTATGGAGTCATCATTTTGATAGATAATACCAGACTCTTACTCATTTACGAAGCTGAAACGACCAAAAAACTGACTCAAACTTGACATTAAAATGACTTAGAGACTAATTTGAACAACTCTAACGAAACTGAAATAAAATGGTATTTACAATGACAGTGGAAGCAGCGTTTGATAACTTAGAAGTGGTACCGCTTGAGCAGCCGACCATTGATCGGCCCTCCTGGACAATCCTCTCAGTTTATTTCCTTAAGAAGAAAAGCATTCTGCCCCCGATATGTTGTGATCTTGAAAGGACCTTTCCAAAGGTTCTCGAACTTACCGTGCTTGCCTTTCTCCTCATTTCTTGCATCCCACTTCAGCACTACATCATGCACCTGAAATTTATCCACCTTTTCCTTTCTATCATAAATTTTCTTGATTTTCTCCTGCAATTTGGATGTTTTCTTGAAAACTTCATCTCTGGTCTGCTGCAAGTGGACCATTTGATTCAGCCTCCTTTGCATGGGATCTTCTTCACTGTCGGCCTCCTGAAGAAGTTTGACAACCAGGGCAGCGAGAAAGGAAGGTAATACTGTATCAACTCCATAAACCAGCTCAAACGGTGACGTACCTATGGACTTCTTATGGCTGACCCGATCTGCCCAAAGCGCATTTACCAACCTTTTATGCCAGCTCTTCTTGTTCATTTCCAGTAGCT
This sequence comes from Pinus taeda, assembly GCA_000404065.3. Lineage (NCBI taxonomy): Eukaryota > Viridiplantae > Streptophyta > Pinopsida > Pinales > Pinaceae > Pinus > Pinus taeda. The sequence goes on from APFE030773473.1 coordinate 15,291, forward strand.
TCTTGATTATGTTGACCAATGATTTGTTTGAGGATTCCGCCAATCCATTGCCTTGCGGATGATAGGCAGTTGAATGACCCAAAATAATGTGATATTTATGACAAAATTCTACCATCTGCTTTGATTTGAAAGCTGTTGCGTTATCGGTGATTAGCTTGTTCGAACAACCAAAGCGAGACAAGATGTTATTTTCGAGGAATGAAATGATCACCGCATCTGTAGCTTGTCTGGTGGGGATCACCTCAATCCATTTTGTGAAGTAATATGCGGCTATGATGATCCATTTATGCTGTTCGGAAGAAGCAGGATGAATTTCGCCAATGAAATCCAACCCCCATTGCTGAAAAGGGGCGCTCACCTCTATGGGCTTGAGTGGTAGAGGCTGTAACTTTCACTTTCCTTCAAAAATTTGACACTTATGATAGCGCTTAACCATCTTATATACATCAGCAAACAATGTCAGCCAATAGTACCCTTCTCTCAAAATTTTGTTCGTTGTTGACTTCCAAAAGAGGTGACCTCCACAGTCTCCTTGGTGGCAGTCCTCCATGACTTGCTTTGCTTCCTTTTCCACCAAACAATTTAACAAAACTCCACCGGGATCTTTCCAATACAGTGCTGAATTAAGAATGCAGAACTTGGCAGCCTTCAACTTAAGTGTTCTCGCTTTGTTTCTAGTCATGCCGGGGGGAGGTGAAAAATTTTGAGCACATATATGATATCATAATACTATGGAGAAAGAGCAAACATTTCAGATATCTGAATTGGTGTTTCTTCATCGTTTTCATCGAACAAAGCAGCGATCAAATTTATGTCCAAAGCATGCAAGTTTGATTCAGCCATTAGCTTCGCCAATCCCTGTCCTTTCACCAGTTTTGTGGGCTTTATTTCTATGTCATATTCCAGCAAGCCTGCAATCCACTTGCCTCTTCTTCCTTCCGGATCGGCCTGCACTAAAACATCCTTTACAGCAGCGTTAGGAACATAGGCCAGAACGTGAGAATGTAGAATGTACACCTAGAAATCTTTCAATGCCTTCACAAGTGCAAGAGCCTGCTTTTCAATGATGTTATACTTTAAAGTTGCGTCTCTTATAGCTATGCTGAAAAATACAATGGGTCTTTCATGATCCTCTCTCTTCTGCAATAATACCGCTGCAATAGTATGCTCTGAAGCAAATGAAAACAATATGAAATCCTGGGTATAGTCTGGGCTTACTAGAACTAGTGCTGAGGAAAGAGCCAATTTGACCAAATTGAAAGATTTTACCGCCTCTTCCGTCCATTTCACTTGGTTGTCCTTCTTAAGCATGTTTGTCATTTCTTTTAGATGCTCTGCGAGATTGGGTACAAAGTGGCGGAGGAAGTTCATCTTGCCATTGAATGATTGTATCTCCTTTTTATTCCGGGGCAGATCTATTTGTTGAATTGCTTGCACACGTGCTGGGTCAATACGGATGCCATCCTTGGAGATAATGTGTGCGAGTAGTTTGCCTTCTTCCATGGAAAACAAGCTCTTCTTTGGATTCAGCGACAAGCCATATTTTCTGCACTTTAGGAAGACAGTTTTAAGATGGTACATGTGCTCTTCATCAGATTTAGAAAACACCTTCAAATCATCCAAATACACCACCAAAAAGACATCCTTCTCGTTTGCAAAAGCCAAGTCCATAGCATGCTGAAATGTGGCACCCGCATTCTTCAAACCGAAAGGCATTTTCGCGTAATGAAAGGTCCCCCATGGAGTGGTGAACGTTGTCTTGTCTCGGTCATCCTCATGTACAGAAACTTGGTTATATCTAGAATAACCATCAAGCAGTGACATGCGAGATGCCCCCACTACTCGCTGAAGTATATGGTCCATTTTGGGCAGTGGATAGTTTTCCTTCAATGAGACTTTGTTAAGATTTCTGAAATCGATGCATAGGCGAATTTCCCCTGTCTTTTTCCTTACAGGTACCAAGTTGGAGATCCAATCAGAAAATATGATTGGCACAATGATCCCTGATTTGTACAACCTGTTGATCTCCTTTTCAATAGACAGCAGCAACTTTGGATTTAGCCTTCTCAACTTTTGTCTGAATGGTTTTTTATTAGGCTTGATGGGTATAATGTGTTGAATTATATTGGTGTCATACGTCTTTAAATCGAAATAGTCCCAAGCAAACACATCTGCAAATGAAGACATCAAACTAATATATTTATCCTTGATCTTTGGCGGCAATGCTTTGGACAATTTTACCAATTTAGGATTCGCAGTTGTCCCGATATTGACCTCTTTCACACCCTTCTCTGTTGGCTACAATGTTGGCTTGCGGGCTACATCATCCTGATCGAAGAGTTCTTCTAGAGGTATCAAGCCTTTGGGAATAATGTTATTCTTCAGCGGCAATAAGTCCATTTCATTGATCTGCATTTCATCTGTACCATTGCCTTTTCCATTATCATTTTCTTCATCAATTGAGGTCTCTTTAAACTTGCCTTTGTTTTGCAGAAAATCATCAATCTCGTCATCATCTTGGAACACTTGCCAATATCTCTGATTATCTGGAACGGTTGGACGGTGCTTGACATGGATTTCGAATTTGTTACTAGAGTTCATTGGGATTTTCAAACTACTTGCTGCCTTAGCAAGAGAATTAGCAATGTTATTTTGTATGTGAGGCACACATGTCAAGGTGTATTCTGAGAATAATTTCAAAATGTCTAGGACTACGTTACAGTAGGCCCGCATCCTAGGATGCTTTTCTTGATATTTGCCTCTGACCTGCTTGATAACCAATTCGGAGTCGCCATATATTGAAATCCTCTTAGCATTCAGCTTTTTTAGAATTTTTAGGCCAGCAATCAGAGCTTCATACTCAGCTTCATTATTTGAACATTCAAAAGCCAACTTGTAAGAGCATACCCGTACGTTACTAGGGTCCTTGTTTGGGGTGGAGAAGGGACTGCGTACCCAAATTCCTATTCCAGTGCCATCATTTCCTATTGATCCATCAAAATCCATGGTCCACAATCCTTCCTTATCCTCTTGCAAGTGTTGGAAATCTGTTTATTGTGCCTTGCCTGCTTGCTGTCCATTGCTTTCAGCTGATTTCCCAACGGTGTTCTGCTGTTTTTGTTCCTCTTTCTTCAAAACTTCTCTGAAATTTTCTGTTATTTTCGGAATATCATCTACTTCTACCAACTGACTATCTATATCATTTAAAATAACTGAATACAAAACAAAAGACTCTAAATCTGTATGTACATAGTTAATAGGATGATTTATCGGTTTCTCCTTGCTTGTGATCATGTACTTCATTTTCTGTTCCCGATATAATTTCCTCATTTGTCCAAATACTGGAATCGTTGCATAGAAGAAGTCTAGTTGTAGTGTCCCTTTTAGTTTCGCTACCAATTACCTGGAAAGAAGCATGCCAAACCTTGGAGGAATGTCTACCACCACAATATCCATCAAAACATTCTTCATGGGAAGTTGATCCAAACTCACAACCAAGTCTTTGATGAGACCTATACATCTTACTCTGCTGGAATCGAACGAATAGAGATCATGATATTGTTGGGTGATGTCCAGACCAAGCTTGTCCATGATTGCCTTGGGCATGAGATTGTGAGAGGCTCCGGAATCGAACATGGTGTTATGTAAAACAAAATCATGCAACCTCAAACATATGTAGAAAGGTGGCACCTCGCTGTCATGAGACTTGCCATTTGATGCTGGCCCAAAAATCATTTCAGGCTGATCATCTTCGACATTCACCATGTCGGACATTGGATCCAAATTTAACATTTTAGATACTTGTCCTTTATAACTGTTGTTCTTAAATATTTCAGTCAAAGGGATGGATATTTTTAGTTTGGAAATCTCATTCTCTAAGTTGAACGCGGGAATCCTCTCCACCTATTTGACTGGGATTTCTTTCCTCTCCCTTTCTTTTGACGTATCTTGCTGATGTGTTGGTTTTGCTGATGTTGATTTGCTGCTCTCCGTTTCAATCACCTCCTTTCCTTTCCTTTGTGTACCAGCTGAATCATTCTTTGGCGCTTCAACCTCTTTCTTTTTCTGAATGGGTCTCACTGGCACATCCCTGTTTCTAAGTGAATATCGCTGCTGTTGGGCAGACAAAGCATTCATGTAGCCTCTTTGGTATTCATCTGATTGTTCCTCCAAGACAGTGTCGCTTGCTAGAATGAAATATCCATATTTGTGTGTAGTTGAATTCTCTGTATACTCCTCCTCTTCAGTGAGATAAGTAGGCAAATCATCAGGAGTAAAGAGATGATTTTCTTCGCCTATTACATTCCCGTCTTCATCTGATTCTGGTCCATGCACAAAATTTTGCTACAAAGGTGTTTGTACTGATTTTTGTGCAATTGGTTCTTGAGCTCGCTGATCTCTCCGTCTTATCCTATACTGTGGTTGTTGCTGGCCACGGAAGTTAGGATTTCTAACTTGTGGCTCCCGTTTGTCAAGCTTCACTCTCTCAAGCATCTGCTCTACCTTCTGAAGTAGTTGATCTGCCGAGGAAGATTCTTCCTTTGCAATGACCTTCTTCTCTGCTTTTTCTCTAGCCCTCTTGGTCAGCAGATTTGCTTCAACGCTGACTGTTATCTTCTACATGTCTTCCATTGTAGCCGGTTCTCTTTCTTTCAATTGATAAGCCATATCAACATCAAAACCATCCAGGAATTTCAACATGGCTAGTCCCATGGGTGGCCTTAGATTATCTGGAATTTCATTATACACTGTATTGAATCTAACGCAATAATCTTGGACCGACTCACCAACGTTTCTCTTGATTTGCTCATATTCGGACAGAATTTAAAGAGGGTTCTTTTTCACTTCCCAGCGGTTCAAGAATTGTCTTTGTAGGTCTGCCAAGGAGGCGATACGTGCAGCCGGTAAACCTCTGAACCATTTCCTTACTTCACCCACAAATGTTTGTACAAAAAGTCTCATCGCCACGTTTTCCACATCTATCTCATGAAGTTCATAAAAGTCTACCATTCTGTCCACATGTTGCTGCGTAGTAATGCCATTAGGAGTGCCATCAAAGAATGGGATTTTTCTTTGGTAATCAGCAGGCATATCATCTAAAATTTGAGGCAAAACAAGCCGTGCGAAACGTGCAGCCATCACTCTTGGTGGATTTGTCCTCAAAGGTGTTGGAGGAGTGTGCACGGTTTGTAAGGGGCTAGCAATGGGAGTTTGAAGCTGAGCTATTATGTAGTTATCAATAGACTGGTTAGCCCTTTCCATCTCCAAGTCTACAAGAAATTGTGGATTGTGGATAGTAGAGTCAACCACTCTTTCGGACTTGGTTCCAAACAACGATAATTTAAACTGCTCGTCAAACTCTAGCTCTTCAATATATTCAAAAATGTCCAGACATGAATGAGATTTGAGCACGAGCAATATAGAGCTTTCTTGACGATGATTTCTTGAAATCAAATTAGGATTTTCGTAGATAAGCGCAGGGTCAGGATCTGGATTAGCTCTGTTGTATCTTTGAGAAACCAGCGTGCTATTGAGAAAAAATCAAAGGACACAACCTATTTTACATCAACCTATCAAATCCTAAACTTATCATCCAAAAGCTTAGAATTATTAAGAAGCAAGGGGATTTGATTTGTCCCCAGTGGAGTCACCACTATGTTAGCACCTAAATCCGCCTCACGCTGACAAAAGGCAAAATTCAGGGTAACCACAAACCACGCTCAGTCTGGTAGCTAGCCCTACCAAAACAGGAGAGGGCTTTCTCCGAGTCACACTCAGTGAATAGATAAACGAAAAGGCCTGAGATGACTTACAGTGAACTATTTGTCTTATGCTAGTAAGTGAATATGAATACAAGGAGTGATTTTTATGAATGACTGTGTTTCTGGGATGTTATGGGACCACTGGACCTCAATGAACAGAGAACTTAATATAAAGGCACGGATTATTTCATGAGGCAAGGTAGGCGGAAAGCCTAGCAATTTAGTTTAAGATAGTGCGGAATGGAGAGATTGATTAAGAGGGTGAAAAGGGCAGGGACAACATGAATCATTTTCAACAAAAGAATGAACATTGAACATGAAATTTTCCCACAAGCATAGCAATAAAATTGAATTCTACCTTAGCTAACTCAGAAACTTTCAATGGAAATGAATATGAAATGAGTTATGAAACATAACAAGATACATATGAAACATAAGAGACACATTTTCTACACTCACAACCACATGAATCTCATAAAACAGAGCCATTGCCTTTCATTAATCCGCTGTAAAAAATATACAATGCAGAAACAGAGTTTCTTTCCCACAATCTCCCAGAAGTTACAAGCCAACCAACCCTTTGCAAATGGTTTGCATACAATATATAGAATGTGCCATGAAGAGATAGAATGCCCAAGGGTTGGGGAGTTACTCGAATCATTACAAATTGAAGTTGGAGAGCCAAATAGCAGCTATAGGTGCAGCACCACAAACATGACAAATGGCTTGGTGGCCCTTTGCCTTCCTTTGCCACTTGGATAACTGACCATCTAGAGTTAATATACTTATAACACTACCTTAGGTGCCGAAAAATGGAAGTGCATATGAGTGGGCCCACTTACAAAAAGTTGGGAAGCGAAATTTTGCGAAATAGAGGCATTCTGGCCCTTTTTCCTATATGCGTCGTGCCCCTTTCCTGTATGCATCGCGCCACTTTAAGACCACTTTTGGAGGCCTTCCCGATGTCCCAAATGAGAACAGGATAGCTCGTTGGAAAGCCTGTCATGTCTACTTTCCAACCCAAGTGGAATTTTTGAATTTGGAGCTCATTTTCCCCTCCAAATATTCATCCTCCCAAGACTGCTTCCTGTGTGTCAAAATAGGGGCAGTGAGGCCATTTTTTAGTGTATTTTTCCCTTTTGGTGGCCAAGATCTTCTCCAAATTTCTTGCTCCCAGTGCCAGTAATTTTTATTTTGCATGCCGAATCCAAAACACAAACCATTTCTCATTTGGAGCTCCCAATATTACGCGTCGCACCGGTGGCGTGGCAGGTATAGAGAAAAAACCTGTTTTTGTGCCAAAAATTTGTCGTGCGACCAAAATTTTCCCAAATTCCTTGAAATTTGGGCTGGAGGTCCTCTATGAAGTGCTATGATGTGCCAAGGAAGCTTCAGCCAAGATTCGAAGCCGATCTTTCTCTTTTGCCTCTTTTTCTTCCTTTGTTATTTTGCTCAATTTAGCCTTCAAGCTCCTTATTCGGGCATTTTCCCTCATGTTCCTTGCCCTGTAATGACAAGCCATCCTCCTCAGTATGGAAGTGTCCCTGTTTGCCTTCTCCACCTTTTTCTCCAAGTGTAGATTGACCCGATCGAACCAAGACTCACGGCCGTTGTTGATCTCTTGCTCCAAGGTAGTGAGCTCAATCCCTCTCTGCTGGACAGCTTGTCAATTTTCACGAATGCTTTGCAGCTCCATGATCATCCGTTGGTCCTCAAGTTGTTTGTTTCTCTGCTCCAGATACTTGATGACCCATCTAGCCCTCTCGAAATTTAGTATCAAGTCTTTTATCTCCGTGTCCTGCTCCTGAATGGTCATCTTGAGCTTGGCATTTTCTGCCTCTATCTCTTCATCCAGAATGAGGATGACACCGATCTCATGTGCACCTGATGGTCCCTCATCATGCACGGGCTCCTTTCCCTTGTCCAATACCTGTGTATTCGATGCCGGAAGCGAGGCCCCTTCCACCCCGGGTGGAGATAACACTCGCTTTGCTGCTGCAAATAAGTTCCTACTGCCTTTCTGATATGTCACAAAAAATGGCATGATCGTGGTTTCATGGCGCTCATGCTGATAAGAAGGACCACCCAACTCCTAATCGGGCTCTGATAGTACCTATGGTGTGCTGAAGAAGTCACGGGAGATGAAGTCCTCCCAAGCAATGCCCTGCAATCCCAACTGATGATCTACCAAAATCCGAATGAGAGCAAAGTGATAGACACTATTAAGCTCCTGTTGAGGGGTCTTATGTAGCATGAAGGTGCTCATCCTCTCTATATTCCTGCATATGAAAAACAGGAGGTTCATCATCCTCACCCTTGTAAAGCGCATGAGCAGGTGGATATGATAGGCATACAGTCTAGAGAACCTCCCCTCACAGCTGAAGTATTTCATGATCAACCTCATGAGTGGAGCATACTCATTCCTCAAGTATCTAAAGGGAAATACTCTTGTGAGCTCATTCACGAATCTGGTTTTGATGTAAGGCTCATAGTGATGCCTTTCCACCTTCTTCTTCTTATGCCACTGCTCCCCAATATTTGGAATACCTATTGCCAATGATATAGCTTCGGGTGTCAAGGTGAAAGTGACCCCGGCCAAGGTAGACTGACCTCCATGTAGATGAAGCACAAATAATCGGGCCAACTCATGATGAACTCTGACATTTGTCACCCTTTGACAAAATTTGAAACATGAGAAGTACTGGAAGGATGACAAGACAAGAGGGCATGCTTGTAACTCGGTGAGGGTAGTGGGTTCATCCCTGACATGTTTGCCACTCTTGTGGTGTCTCCTGGGAGCCTGCTCTTCTGAAGATGAGTCACTCTCGGTCTCCCTCTCATACTTGGACGAATGTTGTTATGACATGACTGCACTGTGGGTTATGATTAGGCTGCCCCTTTGATGATGGTGTGACGTTGGGTGCCTTTTTAGTATTTGTTACCAAGGGGAACAATGAAACAAGGATTGTTAGGAAGGGCGTGATGAAATGGGAAAAGGGGCTATAGGGAGAAATTTGTTAGGGATGTGGGAGGAGTTTGGGAATTTTGATGGGGTAGAGTTTGGGGTTTCTATTGAGAAATAGGAGGAGGGGAAAGGGAATATGAGTTTGGTAGTGTTAGGGCAGTGATGATAGGAAAAATGGCATAGGGGAACAAGGGAAAAAGATAAGGAAGGGAAAAGGGGACCTTGGCATCGACAATACAATTGCACAACCCTAGCAAAATGGTCTCTTGGTGTCTTTATATGGTTGCTTTAAGAGTTTTGTTTCATTTCCATCATTGGGCATAAAAACCACCATATCTTTACCCAATTTGACGAACAAGTGAGTTAATAGAGCCTACCTTGCAAATTAATGTGTTTCTCAACAAAATTTGAGTGAGTTTGGCACGTTCTGGGCACTTTGGTTCTGTGCGCCGTGCCTTTGTCTGTGTGCGCCGCGCTCTTGTTTGTTTGCGCCGCGCTCCGGGTGTGCACCATGCGTGTTCTAGGCTTGAACAGCGGGCGGGGGCTATGTGTGCCGCACCCTGCGTGTTCTAGGCTTGAACAGCGGGCGGGGGCTATGTGTGCCGCACCCTGCGTGTGTGTCGCGCCCTTGCTTGCGTGCGCCGCGCCCTTAACCTCACCTCCAAACGACTTGCTCGCTCCTTGTTTGCTCCTCGGCCTGTATGTGCCGCACGCAAAGCCCAGTGCACCGCGCTCTGGGTATGCGTCACGTGCGTTACAACTTTGAACTGGGGGCGGGAGCTGTGTGCGCCGCTCCCTGTGTGTGCGCCGCGCCCCTCACTGTGTGCGCCGCGCCCTGAGAACTGACTCCCACTTACTCCAAACACTCACCAACGCACTCCAATCACTTTGCAATGTCTCCCACCGATTTTGATTTGCATAGTGCCTCTGATTTTGGTGGAAAAATTGTATATAAAGCTTTGGGAGAGATGAGTTTGATTTTTGCCTCTTCAAAAACCCATTTTCTAATGTTGTGTTGTGGCACTTTTTCACTGACTTTAGAACACACTAATTTTCACTTTCCCTTTGAAATTCTGGCTCAAATGACGAAATTTTCAGCACTCTTTGCAGGGATTGCATGACCGGATATTTGGCCATGGAAACCATGACTGCATCTGAAAAATCAACCGGCGACTTTTTTTGCAAATTTTGTCATAAATGACATTGTTTGACTTTTCTTCAAAACAGAGTTTTGAAGAAGAGTCGAAGTCTATCCACGTGACGATGAAGCCTTCTGAACCATAACTGTGTGAGGGCCTCACTCTGGCTTGCATGGCTCTACTGGACATGTTCAAGTACCAAATTGATGAATTCCTAGACCTATACCTCGAAATGACCTTTGTCCTTTAAAGGACCAGACCTTGACTGTCATGGACTTCGATGATGATTGATAAAAGACCTGAGCCAGCAGGAGCCAGACATGAGGGGAGGGAAATGACTATAATGACCTTCTCCGTCAGATTATGGCATGCCCCTAGCGGAATGCAACTGGGAGAATGGAGTGAGACACCTAATCATGAAATGCATAAAGAGTTTTGATCTCTGACGAAGGACTTGACCAGATCGACTCTAACAGACTGTGTGAAGGTGATCATGCCCTCCACTGTTGTCCCTTCCTGGATGAAGCTAAAAGAGCCTTGGATAACCGTCCTACTTCACCGCTACGGCTTCCTCTTAGATACAAGAAACTCTTGCCGAATCCATCACTAGTTGAAAATCCGACTGACACACCGTTGTTGTCAGTCGAAGAATCTATCATTGAATATAAACCCTCTAAGTCCACACACGACCAAAGTCAACAGGTCGAGACAGCAGTCGACCCAGTCTTGTCTTCAAAAGGTCCACCTTCAGATGATACAGTCACCAAAGAGAATGAGAACGACACCATTCAAATTCTTTTTATCAACACAGAATCCGATGAACCTAGGGGCAATCTACCCATTCCTTTACCGCAAGAAGGAAGTTCGTCAAAGATTCATCCAACCGTCTATTTGGTCCCTCCTCCAAGCAATCTAGTCATTTCCTTCGATTGGAATCTACTAGGGAGACCCTGCCTGCCTTCTAATGTACCATTCTGAATCATAGTACAAGCTTACAAAATGATCATGGTTGGTACTATCATAGATGAAGGGGCTTCCGTAAGTATCCTTTCCTCCACTGCTTGGAAAGTGCTTGGTTCGCCATCGCTTATGCCTGAGATTCAAAATCTGTCAAGCTTCAACAAACGAACCAATCGACCGTTCGGGATCCTTCCAAATATGCTATAACTTTGAGAAGGAAAACCATTTATCTAAATGTGATGGTAGTCCAAGGACCTTTAGATTACAATCTACTCCTTCGAGTGACTACATTTATAGCATGGGAGCCATTGTTTCCTCACTCTTTTGAGTGATGTGTTTTTCCGCATGAAGGAAGAGTGGTCCACCTAGTTGACCAGCTTTCATTCCCTGGTTCAAACACAGCTACTAGTCAAATGCCATCCCTAACTGGTCTTTTCACACAAGGAATGTCGCATCAATCTCCAGTCCATCCACCTGATGAGCGTGAGTGATTCGGTGATTGTGAATGAAACCCAGAGGCATGCGCCCTGGTCTGCTTCGGCAAGAAAACCCCAGATATAAGATATGTTTCTGCGTAGGAATATGACTAGTTTGACAATCTTGTCCATTTAGGAAAATGGATCAGATTGGAAAAGGATTCCCGCATCAAAGGTTATGTGATTGGCACTGACAACAGTCACCTTTGTCCATTTCAATGGACATCGCCAAGGAAAGTGTTATGTCTACTACACAGATGGAACAATCTTGCTAATGCAAGAACTTCCATATGGTAACCTAGAAGCTCTATTTCATTATACCTGGGGGCATGCAAACCTTTTTTCATGCAAGTGAAAAGTGACCACTTATTTTCTTAGTTTGTATGCTCTTAACCATTTAAACTCGTAGGTTGGTCGTTCCTAGCTTTCATAACAAAAGCCTTCAGAGCAAAGTTACGAATGGGGCAAGCTCCCTAAAAAATGAACCTACTGATGAGACATCCTTATTATATGACTTGCACAAGCAATGTTTCTGCAAAGTTCAAGCTTGTTAAAAAATAAACCTAGTTATGAGCATATGCTCCCCCAGAGTTTAAGCTCATTAAAAAATGAACCCATCTTCTAGTAAATGAACTTTGTGATTGCATTACTATCAGCTTTTGAGCCTTGGTCGTGTTCTTACAATCACCTCCACTTTTTAGCCAATCATACGCCTCCACTTGATTGTTTACCCTTTTGAGGAACAGCTGTGACGAGTGATTCTGTTAGCCATATTCTTTACACTGCCATGATTGAAAAGTTCGAAACCTTACCTGGAACCAGCTGCTACCCGAAAATATCACTCGTTCCTCAAAGACGAGTCTCCTTTAAGCTCTTTTCTTCTAACTCGTAAATATGAAAATATTGTCGAGCAATTAGCCTCTCCAGCTCGTTAAAGTCATTGGAAGTGCCATCCCTCCTCTATATTTTAATCTTTTTTGGACCTGAGGGATCATTACACAAAAATATCGAGCGTTTGTCTTGTTCGGCTCGTTAAAACTATTGAAAAGTCATCCCTTTCGTATTATTTTATACTTATTCGGACTTAAGGGATTATATTATGAAAAAGGACTATTGGAGTTGTCTTTCCGTCTCTTTTTAGACTCTCTAAAATTGAAAAGGACCGAGTTATCTTTTTCATTAAACTCGTTAAAACAATAGCGACAAACTTGTCCATGTAGACAAGAGCGAGTTTCACTGTCGCTAGGCTCGTTAAAACATAGCGATAGGTTTTCCCCAAGGGAAAATTATAGAACAAGCATATGTTATCCTCCTCAAGCTTGAAAAAAATAAAGAGGTACTAGTCAGAAATGACTGGGGAAAAATTGGGTAGAAAACTTGAAGAACTTTATTGGTAGTAGGTCGCTCTTGAACATGACACTTTCACTCCATCACCATGATTGATTGGGGTTGGGTTATTCCGTTCACTAGTCATATCACCATTGGTCCTCCATACCATCCATCTTTGGGGTTAACGCTACCAATCCATTTCAGTGTCACCGATATGTTCAAGAGAAGTCGCTCAAAGAATTCACCAACCCAGCCAACATCTCATCCGTTGCAATACCTTCATGCTTCATTCTTTCATGACTGCCACCCTAAACCTTGTATCATCAGATCATTTTCACCTCCACAAATTCATTTGCTCAGTTTTTTGTCGTAGATATGGGATTCATTAAGGCCCTCCTACGACAGGTCACTTCTTGTCGACATCAGCTCATTATCCACGAAGTTGACTTAGGAACAACCCTTTCAGTACTTTGAAGCTTGCATACCTCAATGGCAAGTTTCTCACTTCCGGCAATAAGTATACATCAATGGCCTTCGACCGAAAGATTTTGTGTGGTGTTCTACATTGACTCATGTACTCGCACCACGTGAATTGTATTGCAGTACCTTGAGGGTCATTATCATTATCGGTGATTCCTCTTGCGCCTGTTAATAGCTTACATCATTGGCTGGTAATCAGGCAATGTATTTCCATGTTTGACATCAGAACATCTTTTCACATGGATCGACTTGTACTTTGGGCAAATATTGAACGAGTTTGAAGACCCCAGATCTAGTTTCATCCATCCGAGATGCGATATATTCAGGAGAATAAAGACATCAAATGTACATCATAGCTGCACAGATAATCATCCAAGCCAAAGGATGATGGCTCTACCAGAATCATCAGTCTGTCACACAGACGGTTGTCTGTCATATGTACATGAAAATGAATTTATAAAGCTGAGCATGGGAATTCCCACCTCAGCTAGATCACGAAAAATATTATGAAGATAATGTATTGTATTGTATGTTATTACAGGTCACCTTCTAGTTCGAAAAACCTCGGATCCTCATGATAAAGCATTTCACCCGACATCAGAATATTTACGACCTCATGCTTTAGGGGGCAAATGTTATAGACATATTTGGGCACTGCAACCCCAATCTCATATGTCCATAAACCAAGGGCTTATAAGCCCTTAAAAGTGTTGTTTCATACCCTAAAGGAACAAGGTCAGCTGATTACATCATCTCCCAGAAGTTCTCCCTGAAAAAATACTTAGAACTGGTCAAAACTGGACCATACAGACTGCTCAGTGCTAAGGGTGAGATGCATCTCACCTGCTACATGCAAAAATTGTGATGCATACTGAAAAGCCATTCTGTAGGGTTTGATGAGCGAGAGCATACAAATGGCATAAGTAGTTGGCTAGGTGGAAACCCATAGAATCTTCTAGAAACTACCCATTTGACACTTGCCTCTCTGAATTCGCTTAGGGATGAGTAAGATATCATGAAATCTCCAAGTGGAACCAAGAACTATCAGAGAAATGACACTAATCAAAATCCCAAAAGCTGACTCACCCACCTGCAAATATCTATATATGGATCGCTCATACTAGAGATCCAGAGGCTAGAATTTTGTATTTTGTAAGGAAGTGTTGTTGGTTTCTCTGTGAAACATCATAGTGTTGGGTGATCTAGCTTTTCATGATGTGAAGAGGGCTTTCATGCTGGGAGGATGGCGCTGGGTCAGACCAATGGGTTGTAATCCTCTCTTCTACTACTTCTATCAATAAAGTTATTTGAGTTTTCCTCCATATACTTGTATATTTCTGAATCTTGTATTGATATATGCATTTGTATGGTTAATATACATCTGATCCTATATTGTTTATGGTTATAGATCTCTATGCTTTGATGGTATTATGCTGCTTTGACTCTATAGGTGTTCTTTGAAGCGGGAGAAGTGAGGAATGAGTGGTGAAGCTCTGTCAAAGGAGGGAGGAAACAAGCAAGGAGCCAAGCGAAAGGCTGAGGTTGGTACTCTCTGCTTCTCTCTCATCTATCTCTCATAAAGGAAAACACAACTTTAGTTTGTTTGTTTCTAAGATAGCTACCCATCTTAGTGGGACTAGTAGCTCTGAATGGACACTATTTTTTCCCAAAAACATATCTATTTTTTCCCAAAAACAGATATCCTCCCTGAATTTTTCTAAGGTACATTGGTTATTATGATTTGGTTTAGCTGACATAGTATGCTTTGCAAGAAAGAGATAAAAAATGACTAGAAAGATGGTAGACTAGAGAGATTCTCCCTATGAATCAGATGAGCAGCATAATGTTGGGCACTCTTTTGACTTAGTGGACACATTGAGAAGCTTGAAGAAACAAATAAAGAGTTGTAAGGTGGACAATAACAACATGATGCAGGCACAAGAGAAACAAGCATAGGTTAATGCAATACTCCTTCAAAGTTTGTCATAATTGCAGTGACAGAAGCCACTTCGGACCAGCCATGAGCATGAGGACAGAACTAATGGAGCATATGGTAGTAGGTCTCATGACTGTCACAGGTTGGATAGAGATGACACGGTTAGAGATGGAAAATTTTTGGATACTTCGAATAGGAGAGGTGACGAATACAGACATTATTCTAGTTCTGGTTCTAACAGACATCATGATCGCCATCGATATCATCCTTACAAGAGGAGTGATAGGGGATACTTGTCAAATGAATTAAAAAAAGAAAAGCTACCTACTTTTGATGGAGACTTGAAGAAACCAAAAGATGCAGAGGCTTGGATACTTGGGATGAACAATTTCTTTGAGTTACATGAGTACACATAAAATATGAAGGCTAGAACTATTATCTTTAGCCTAAAAGGTAAAGTAGATATTTGGTGGGAAGATGTGAGGCATGTCAAAGACATCAAGACGGAGGACTTGAGTTGGCATGAGCTAAAGAGGCCTTTCAGGAAGAAGTACTTGTCAAAAAGGTACTACGATGGTAAAGCCAAGGAATTCTATGAGCTAAAGATGGGATACATGATGGATGAAGAGTACATGACTAAGTTCCTAGAGCTATTGAGGTATGTAATATATCTTAAAGATGAGAAGGCTAAATTTTAATGGTTTGTCAGTGGTTTTCCATTAGCATTTAGAGATTGGATTGAGTATGATGAGCCTTGGTCCCTTGAGGAAGTTATTGGGAAATTGAAGCATTGTTATGAGCATTAAAAGCATAAGAATGAGTGTCAGCAAGGATGGAAAGGAAAAGATAAAGGTAAAGGTAAATGGAAACTAAAAAGAACAAGGCCTCATAATGCAGAAGAGAGAAAATGTGGCACCACAAAAGAATTTCAATGCAGTTATATAGGGACATGGATCACAGCAGCAGCATAGAGGTGATGGTACTAGACAGTTGGAGTGTTGGACTTGCGGTAAGGAAAACCTTAAGAGATATTTTCCATAGAATCAGGGTGGTAGGCATCATATCTATAGTGTACAGCAGGTGCAGACCATTGGATATGTTGCATAGATCATTCCTCGTATCTATGCAACACTCGACAACAGACAGACAGACTATCGGGCATCTATTATTGAGATGGATGGTAAGATTTGTGATCAAGTCGTTTCTATTTTGATTGACCCTAGATCCAATTATAGCTATGTTAGTCCTAACTTGGTGGATAAGTGTGGTTTGAATAAAGAAGTGCATGCAGAATCTTGGTTAGTGTAGTTGGATATAGGTACAAAGAAAATATGTTATCATTGGGTAAGAGCTTGTGCATTTGAGTTGAATGGCATGTCTACAGTAGCGCACTTGTACGTATTTACATTGGGATCATATAGTATGCTATTGGGTATGGATTGGCTATACCTTCACAAGACCAAAGTGGATTGTTATGACAAAGCCATTGAGTGCTTGGATGACAATGGGGAACCAAGAGTCTTAGAGGGAAAGCAGAAAGCCACATCAGTTAGGATGGTGACAACTATGCAGGCCAAGCGCGGTGGTAGAAAAGGGTGTGTGTTATTTGCAGTGCATATTTCTAGTGACAAAGGTAAGGAAGTTGAGGGTGCATAATTTTTGAGTAGGGACCCAATTCTACAGTAGTTTCAAGATGTGTATCTCGCAGAGATTTCAACTTTTCCACCTCACAATGAAGTAGACTTTTTTATTGAATTGGTACTAGGGGCAACACTAGCATCAAAAGTACCATACATGATGAGCACTCTAGAGTTGGTAGAGTTAAATTTGCAGCTGAAAGAGATTCTTGACAAGGGATACATTATGCCAAGTGTATCACCTTGGGGTGCATCAGTATTGTTTGTGAAGAAGAAGGATGGTACTCTCAGATTGTGCAATGACTACAGGCAGTTGAAAAAAGTGACCATCAAGAATAGGTATATGTTGTCGAGGATTGATGACTTGTTTGATGAGATGAAGGGCGAAGCAGTGTTCTCAAAGATTGATTTGAGATTTGGATATCAAGTACACATTAAAGAGGAGGACATTTACAAGATAGCTTTCTAGACCAGGTATGGGCATTATGAGTTTGTTGTAGTTCCAATTTGGTTTGACTAATGCTCCATCTACCTTTATGTGTTTGATGAATAGTGTGGTGTGGCCCTATTTGGACAAGTTTGTTATTATGTTCATTGATGACATATTGGTATATTCTAAAAATTAGGAAGAGCATGTTGAGCATTTAGTAGCAATGTTGAGGTTGTTGAGAGAGCATCAGTTGTATGTTAAGCTCAGCAAGTGCAGTTTCTTTCAGACTGAGGTACATTACTTGGGAAATTTTGTCTACAACAAGGGTATAGTAGTGGATCCAGAGAAGATAATAGCTATCATGGATTGGGGAACTCCTATAAATGTAGATGATGTGAGATACTTCATGGGATTTGTTGGGTGTGGAGCCTAATTATCTTCCTGATTGAGAGGTCTTTGTTTTAGCCAAATGTATACCCCAGGAAGACTGTACACCCCTCCATACGAGGGGTACTTGCTCTCCATCCCCTCCCCCCCCCCGGTAGGGGTTCAAGGGCAATGCCCCCAATGCTAAAAATTGATGTAAAATTTCCTTGTAAAATATTGTAATTTTGTAGTCAATATGAGCCGTTCATTACCTGAATGATCTGATTGTAGAAGTTATGTTTAATTTAAGGTTTTTTGTCTTAGAAGGCAACCCCTCGCTATATATGAGGGAATTGTATTGTGGTTGTGTATATGTTTATTTTGAGTGAGAAAGAGAGATGAGATTGTGTGAGAGTGAAGAGGAAATTACAGCAAATCTGTTGTAGGTTGTATCTCTTCATTTTTCTAGATAATATAAATGAACGATTGATTGTTTGTCCGTGCACATAGCCCAAATTGGGTGAACCATGTATATCTATGTCTCTCTTGTTTTATGTGTTTTATGTGTTTGTGTTTCCGCAATATTTTGTGTACCATTTCTCTGTAATATATAATTTTCTAACGGGATTGGCATGTTATTACAAGACGTTCATCAAGAACTTCTCATAGATTACTTATCCTATTACATCATTGCAAAGGAAAGGTAAGAAGTTTGAATGGACAGAGGAGTCTGAGGCCATTTTTGAGAAGCTTGAGCAGTTGTTGACACATGCTCTAGCGTTCAAGATCATAAGTTCGAACAAAGAATTTGTAGGATGTACAAATGCTTGCAAGAGAGGACTTGGTGGATTCCTTATGCAGGAAGAACAGGTAGTGTGCTATGAGTCACGGAAACTGAATGAGCACGATCAGAACTACCCAACACATGTGTTAAGAAATTATATATTATAGAGCAATGGAACACATAAAAATATTTCATAAATATAAACATAGAAAATGCATAAAACAAAAGAGACACAGATATACATGGTTCACCCAATTTGGGCTACATCCATGGAGAAACAGCCAACCCTTCCTTTAATATTATCCAGCAAAATGAAGAGATACAACCTACAACATATCCATTGTATTCCCTCTTTGATCTCACACAATCTCCTCTCTCTTTCTCACTCAGAATACAAATCTAAGCCGCAATACAATTCCCTCATAAATAGCGAGGGGTTGCCTTCTAGGGGGAAAAACCCTAAATTAAACATAACTTCTACCGGAAGATTTTTGCCTAATGAATGGACCAGATTGACTACAAAATTACAACATTTTACAAGGAAATTTTACATCTATTTTTAGCTTCAAGGGCACTGCCCTCGATCCCCCCCCTGGACCCTCGTGGCGGCACACATAAACGAACGGTGTTGCCGCCACATTACGAAATAGGGTCCAATGTGGTGATACTCTAAATAAAGAAGATAATCATGCTTCACACCAAACAACATGATCTTGAGTTGGAAGTGTTCATACATGCATTGAAGATGTGGAGGCACTATCTTCTTGGTAGGAGGTTTGTATTGATGAGTGATCATAGTGGATTGAGGTACATATTTGACTAGCAGAATTTGAACGCCGTGAAAGCTAGATGGTTGGCCACGATGAATGAGTTTGACTTCTAGACTAGGTACATCAAGGAAAATAGAATAGGGTCACAGATGATCTTAGCAAGCGGATACAGGTAAATCATATATCAGTTATGAGTTCCTATGGGACAAATCTACATGATAGGATCTTGCAAGCAGGTCAGCAGGATAACAAGTATATGGAGATTGTGCACAGGTTGCAGTAGAGTATAGTTACAGGTAGAGTTAGTTGTACAGGTGTAGGTATAGGTGCACATGTGGACTATTGTCTTACGATAGATGGATTGGTCATGTTTAGAGACTAGATATATGTGCCGGATAATAGTGAACTCAAGAAGGTGATCACCCAGGGTATTAGAAGACATTGACCGCAATGAATAAGTTTTATTATTGGACAAATCTAAATAAGGATGTAGCAGAGTTTATGGCTAGGTGCTTAGATTGTAAATGGGTGAAAGTAGAGTGTAAGCATCTAGGTGGACTGCTACAACCGCATGTGATTCCAGAATGGAAATGGGAGGTCATTACTATGGACTTTATCATAGGATTGCCAAGGATAGTGAGACAGCATGATTCCATCATGGTAGTGGTGGACAGGTTGATAAAGGTAGCACACTTCATTCCAGTGAAGTCTACATTCTCAACTAACAATGTAGCATAGATATTCATTAGAGATGTGGTTAGGTTGCACGGTGTTCTGAATAAGATTGTGTCATATAGGGATGCAAAGTTCACTTCCAAGTTTTGTAAGGAGTTGTTTGCAAGTTTTGGAATAGAGTTGGCCTTTAGTACAGCTTATCATCCGCAGAAAGATGGACAGACTGAGAGGGTTAGCAGGATATTGGAGGACATGTTGAGGATGTATGTGATGCATCAATAGCGAAAGTGGGAAGAGTATCTTCCACTAGTATATTTCTCTTACAATAATGGGTATCATGAATCTTTGAGGATGTATTTATTTGAGGCATTGTATGGAAGAGTTGTAATACTCCCATCAGTTAGAGTGATCCAGTTAATAGGGTGTTGATTGGACCAAACATGTTGGCAGACATGGAGCGGGAAATGCAGGTAATCAAGAAGAATTGGAAGCAACACAGGATAGGTAGAAGAGCTATGCAAATCAAAATAGGTTGCTCAAGGAGTTCTGGGTTGGGGAACAGGTGTACTTGTGCATCAAACTGAAGAAGAGCTTCTTGCGTATTGGATCATGTGCCAAGCTAGCACCATGGTTTTGTGGACCTTTTAGGATTTTTGAGAGGATTGGGCCAGTAACCTATCAACTTGCACTACCTATGACAGTAAAATTCCATGATGTTTTCCATGTCTCATTGCTTAAGCAGTATGTTAAATATGTTGATCATGTGATTGACTGGTCTGCGTTGCAAGTGGAACCAGATGGATAAGTCCAGTCAGAGCCTCAGTGTATATTGTAGAGAAATGTGATCATGCTCCAAAACCGAGCAATCGAGTACGTTAAAGTGCAGTGGAAGCACTTTGGGCCCGATGAAGCTACATGGGAGATGGCAGATCAGATGCAGGCTATGTATCCTTCATTGTTTTCCCGTTGAGGCAAGGTATTTTTGGTATGATGTTTGGTATATATTTTGGCCTATGTTTGGGTGATGTTTTGATATATGTACATATGTATGTGGATGTAAATACCACCATGAGCTAAGTTATAAAGCTCCAATAAGAATTATGGGTGCCATGTTGTTATTTTTTCATGTTGGTGATCATTGTAAATACAGCATTGAACTATGTTATGAATATCCATGGGAATTGTGTTTTATCTTCAGAAATTTTGCTAAGGTATAGGTGTGGTTGAACATCAAGGATGGTGTCCTCCAAGGGCGAGGGTTCTATAACATCCCTGGTGAAAATTCCATGTCATAAAAGTTAATAAAGGCAAAATAATAACCACGATTGATGGGACGCTTATTCCAAGCTGAATGTTGGGAAAGACATCCTAGTGGGGGTGTTCACTAGTTTATTATGGCTAAGGAAATTGGCAAAGGCAATGACTAAGGCTTTGGAGAGGACAAAATGACATTTTTGGCACATTTATTTATGAAAATAATAGAAATTAGGAGGAAAGGAAGGTGAAAGGTCACATTTTTCATGTGAGGAGGAAAATGATGGAAAATGAAGAAAATAGAGGCATGATTGATAAAAAGGCTTCTCAGGATCAGTTGGTACTTTTTTGTCAGTTTAGTTTTGGAGCTCTCTCATTATTCTCTCCCTCTCTCTCACTCTTGGACACTTAGTGTTTTCTTGGAGCACTTTGGTATTGGATCAATAAAGTCAAAGAAGGCAAGAGGAAGGAAGGATCAAGGAAGGAAGAGCAAGATAAAGCAACTACAATAGGATTCTTTGTAGGTATCGATTTGCATGTGTTTTTTGCTTGCTAGATTTGGCATGCATGGTTTTGCATGTGGTTCTTTGTTGTCATGGCATGTTTTTTTCTAGGTGTGACCGTGTTTTTAGCCTAGGCCTGCCATTTCTAGATAGCCATGGTGTGATGGGGTTCTCATGTTTTGGTTGAGCTAGATTGTCGGAGAGATTCGAAGTTGAGTGAGGTGGATCTCTCAAAGGAAGAACACATGGCCTAGTGATTCCTAAACTGGACTGTGGATTAACATAAATCCACTGGCCTAGTGACCCCTGAACTGTACTATGGGTTGTGGTAAAGCTAAGTATTGTGGGCCTCGGTAGGCCTATGAATCCTCGACCGGTTAATGGTGGGATATACAGTAAAGCCTATAGGCAGTTTCCCTTGATTAGGCCTAGGAATCCTTGTCGATGAATGGCGGGATATACGATAAAGCCTAGAGGGTGGAGTCTCGGTTTAGGGCCTAGTGATCCCTGGATCGGGCTGTGGGTTGTGGTAAATCCTGAGAAACTAGGAGATAGGAAATTTCCTCACATTGTAGGTGGAGAAATCCAGTGGAATCCATGCTTGTTTTGCCCTAGTGATCTGGTGGATATCATGGTAAATCTTGCTAGTACATGTTTATTGTGTTGGCCTAGTGATTCGATGTCGATTGCGATAAATACTAGTTTCTATTGATGAGGGTGAGGTGGTTCAGCCTCGGGATGCCCTGGTTGGTTCTTTTGGTTTGAGTCCCACATTCATGCTTGGAATATGGCACGGGGGTGATTGGTTGAAGAGAGATTTGGCTCAGCTAATCTATGGTCGGGTGGAACATGGTAGTCCCATCCCGAGTTGGCTTTTGCATTAATTAATAAGAGGTTATGTCCTTGGTATCTTATGTGTAAATGTAATGGTTTACATGTGGATTATGTGGCTGATGTATCCTTGATATTTCTATTGTTATTATGCTAGTTATAAGTGTGTATTATGACAGTGATGATGTCTGGATCTCCTCATGTATTGATTTATAAATGAATGAACAATGTATCTATGACCTAATAGATGATAATGCAGCTAATGATATAAGGAAACAATTATTCTTATCGATTCTAAGATAAGTATGAGACCCCTTTGCTCAAACCTGTTGTTTAAACCTGTAGATTACATATTTGTGACATGTTTGACGAAATGTCAGGCATGGCTAGTAGGGGTCCAATCAAGTCCTAGTTCAAGTAATTGCATTTGTATCATTATTATGTTCTTATCTCTCAATTATGAATGTTTCATTGAGGTCTTGGCAATGACTTGGGCTCTGGGCCTAAATAAGTGGCACAAATCTCGGATAAAAGTCCCCAAACGCATGCATACCCATGTTGTGAAAGCGTTCAAGCCTCCTATATGCACCCTTACCCATATCAAGGGAGTATCTAGGGGTTTAATGGTCTAAAAACTAAATGGGACCTAGGGGTTGGTTACCTGAGTGGGTTGGATGGCTCATGGGAGTTCTGTTGCTAATATGGAAGGTTTTTGTGGTGTGTTTCCATCGATTCCACTTCCTTAAGGTCACCTAGGAGGTTGAATCCAATTATAGTGACCTCTCGTCGTATATTTACCCCAGTTGGTCGATTACATGGGTAGATGTGGGACGAGGGTCTAAGAGTGTCAGAATATTCTAATGCTCTCCTAATAAAAGAGATCAAAGAAGAAGCTCCGAAGGAAATCTGGAAACTAGACCCAGATAAGGCCCCCAAGCCAAACAAGTTTCCAAACAATTTTTTCAGAATAATTTGGAGCTTAATAAAAAAGGACTTGGTGAAAATGTTGAATAGTGTGAGAAGGAAAGATAAGATTGTGAGCATTACAAACTCTTCTTTCCTCACACTCATCCCAAAGGAATAAAATCCAGTGAACTCTTATAGGTTTCGACCAATATCGCTATGCAATTTTGCATACAAAATATTGACCAAGATCATACCAACAAGATTGAAAAACATTCTACCAGGAATCATCTCAGAGAACCAGGGAGTCTTCATGCAACATTGGCAAATAATAGATAACATTATATTAGTGTAGGAAGAAATCCACTCTAGAAAGGAAGAGGGAGATTCTCGCATGGTAATCAAACTAGATATGACCAACACCTTCGACCAGGTAAGGCATTCCTTCCTCTTTTAAATGCTATAAAAGTTGGGTTTTTGTAAATATTTCATTAGATGGATAAAATTTTGTATTGGATCACCTTAGATTGCACCATTAGTCAGTGGTTGACCCTCCCCCTTTTTTCTAGTATCACGAGGGTTGCGACGAGGATTTCCTCTTTCCCCTCTACTCTACATCACTCTAGCATAAATTTTAAGTAGAATTTTGGAAAAGGCATGGTAGGAAGGTAAATTGGTGGGGTTGAGCATAGTTAGGAAACCCAAAGGAGTAAACCATTCACAATTTGAAGGTGACACTTTGCTTCTAGGAGGGGCATCCAAGATAATTGCATCATGTTTCAAACAATTATTGGATAGATATCTTGATCTCTAAGGTGGAATGGTAAAAAAAAAGGAAATTCCAACTTTGTGGTTGGAATTGTTCAAAAGAGATAATGAGTGAGATCTCTAGAGTGTTTGAATTTCCGAGTGTGCTCGATTGGAGATCTTTCAAATACCTAGGTATTCCAATTCTTTGGGATCATCTAACTCCGAAGAATGGGAGGAAGTATTTTTTTTTTTTTGTTAAGTTGCATGAGTTCTCCAAAGATTACTTTGAGCTTGACCTGTGGCTTGATAAAATGCAACCCAATGGCATCTAAGCCATCAAAATCACTCAGTGATCTCACCCAGCATGGGCCATACCAACCCTTTTTGCCTACATAGTTATGAACTGGTGACATTCACATCATAGAGTGACTTAATAGTACACACCATCACCATCTATTCTACGCCCCATGGGTGAATGGGAGGAAGTATTACAAAAAATCATAAAAATAATCTAGTCATGAGGTGCCCACTGGTTAAATGTGTTAGGGAAAGTAGTTTTGAACAACATTGTCCTATCTTTGATCCCACTTTATAAGGGTTATAGTTGTCTAACCCCAAAAGGTGTCATCCATCAAATTAGTGCCTAGTTGAGAAAAAAAATCTGGCAATGAGGAAAAGACAATGATAATAAATTCCATTTAGTTAATTGGAAAATATTCTATCTACCACAAAAATATGGCATGTTGGCCATCAAACATCCTAAGATTATGAACTTTTCTTTGGGTGCCAATATATTTTGGAGACTAATCATGAGTTCTTCAGAGTGGTGGAAACAAGCCCTCACTTGCAAATACTTCCACAAAAACAAACTGACTAGGCCTAAGAAGGAAGTTTGGCCTGAACAAGGTTTAAAGATTTGGAAGTTATGCAACATAGTAGCTCCCACAATCATAAATCAACTGGGGTGGCAGATAGGGAATGGGGCCCAAATCAATATTTGGAAGGATTACATCCCTACAACAGAATTGGTGAACAAAATGAAGGTGTAAATGACCTGTGAAGATGGATATTGGAGAACAGGTACAAGAGGCTTGTCGACATATCACAGTGGGACACTAATGGGTACTAGATTGGTGGTAAATATTGGGGGATTCTCTCACACCTTCAACCTTATTGGCCTATGTTGATTTACTCATTAAGAGGATACACCCCAATTGTCACAACAAGGTTGGATCAAAGAATTTGGATGGGAATCAAATCATCAACATACATTGTTAAAGTCGAGTATGAGTAATTAACAATTCAATTGTGGCGACCCCCTTCAGAAAAACTATGGTCCAAAGTCTAGCATAAGGATGGGTTACCCAAAATAAACTTATTTTGTTGGCAACTAGTTCACGGGAAGGTGCTCATGATGGAAAATCTAAAAAATAAGAAATATCAGTGGACCATAGAAATGTGTTCTTTGTACCTAATTAGAGGAGGATATCCCACACTTATTATGATAGTGCCCATTCTCTTTGGATATGTGGAGAACAACTTTGGGAAAGGTAAAAGATATTGCCACCATTCCAAAGAACTGGCATCATGTGTTCAATCAATGGAAGTTCCAATTACCATGGAAAAGGAAATAAAATTCAATTACAATGGAATTTTTGATGGCGCTTCCAAGATTTTTGTGTTGGGAAATTTGGTTAGCTCACAACCAAGCAATCTTCAACGATATTTGGCCTAATTTGAACTCGTCGGCTCTCAAAGTTATGAAATTTCTAGCAGAGACAATTTCATCAAAGGGATTTGATCCATGTGAGATAGATAACATGCACCCCATTGAGAAAGACTAGCTCAAGCTCTCCAAACCAAAGGACCATGCTGACAACTTCACTATTAGACCTCAAGTATCAAAGCCCTATATCCTACGAATGAATCCTAATGAGTTTTATAGATGGAGGAAATGAAAAAATAGGTTCTCATTATTTTTCAATGGAGCATTGAAAGACAGCCCTAGGGAGGATAGAGCGCGACTGGTTTTTTTACTCAATGAAAAATCAGAGATTAAATATGCTTGGGGGATAGGGATCTCAACCAATAATAAGGCAAAGTTACTAGCTCTATGGAAAGGGTTAGAATTGGCTTTAAAAAGGAAAATCAAAGAATTGATAATTTTTTCTGACTCCATGATATTAATCCAGCAAGTGATTAGAACCTAAAAAGACCTAATGTTGAGGCAAACTCCCATGTTGCACTGAATTTGTTTGCAATTATCTAAGTTTGAATAAATTGAGTTATTTCATATCAAAATGGAACTCAATGTGGAAGTTGATCTAATGGCCAGTAATGGAGTCAATATAGGAGTAGGAGTGATGAAAATTGATGGTTCAACCCTAAACAAATTTATTCCATGAGTTTACAAATCTTAATTAAATTAAATTTGGACCCAGCTCTAAAAGAGGGTATAAAGGATAATTGACGTCAGTTTCAATGCCAAAGGAATATCACCAAAATCCAAAGGAGAAGGACAAGCATCAAATTCTATCAACAGAATATTAAATGCAAGTGGAGATAAATGAGATTTCAATCCTTGAATTGGAAATTTGTAAATAAATTGATACGACAGTCTATGTTGGCTAGTGATCATAGGATGGAGGATTGTACAATGTACAGGTGTAATTCAATCCAAAGAAAATTCATATATGTGATGCAATGAAGATCATTTAGATGCAACCTTGGATTAACAAGGTCTTGTGTCGAGCCTGGCACATTAATGGTTTTAAACTACAGTGGCAGATAATAAGTGTAAGGGAGCGCAGATGATGTTGAGGAGGGGAATCAATGAAGGAAAAATCCAATAAATAAATATGTTGGACAATGATTACCCACTCTCTCCACTTCCAAGACATATCAGTCAAGAATAGAGAATCAGAATTTTATGGAGAGAGGTGATTTTGACAAAGGAATTTGTAGGTTTTAACCCATACAGAAATTACATGCATATGAATTCTAAAACAGAAAATAAACAATGGTGAAAGCATAACACATAAAACAAATATACACAGAGATTTTCCCCTGGATCCCAAAACCAAGACTACTAGATTGATTTTTCATTATGTTACTTTCAATGTTACAATACATATATATACATGTCGAAGCATCCATAAACCCCAATCCATTAACCCTGGATTAGAACATAACTGTAGTTCCCTTAACCAGATTTACAAAATATCATGGACCGAAAACCATCGCACCCAAAACCATGTGCGAAATCCATACACAAAACCATAGGTAGGTCTACCCACCTAATATAGGGCCCAAAAAATTTTCACTAGGGTGTTGTCGTCTCCCCTCAAACCCCCCAACAGAGGGGGTTGTCACCTCCCCTGTGACCCCCCTAATGCGCCCAATGCAACATACAAGGGAGCCTTCCGCGACCCCCCCCCCCCCCCCCCTTGTGACCCCCTTGCACGTGGGGTAGTGGTGGAAAGAATATAACACAAACCTAACATTCTCCCCACTTGTTGTTTTCTTTCCACTTGAGAGCTTAGTCATTGGTCCAACTTTGTCAATGCATCTGCAACATTCTTCAAAGTGTCCACCTTTACCAGCAACACCTTTTTATCCTCAACCATATCCCTCAAAAAGTGATATTGAACATCAATGTACATTGTCTTTGAATGATAAGCAAGGTTCTTTGCCAAGAAAATTGCACTTTGGTTGTTACAGTCTATCCTTATAGCTCACTATACTAACCCCATGAACACAATCTCTATAGCCAAACTTCTTCCTTTCTTGCATGAGTGGCTGCCATGGATTCTACCTCTGTAGTTGATAGTGCCACTACAAATTGTCTATTACTCATCCAACTGAATGCACCTCCAAATAGGTTAAACACATACCCACTTGTAGATCTTCTCTGATCCAAATCTCCAGCCTAGTCTGCATCAACAAATCCACGGATGTCCAAAACTTTGTCCAATCCTGGTCTTCCTTGGTAGCACAAACCATAATCACTAGTGCCACACAAATACCTAAAACCCCACCTCACTGTTGTCCAATGCTCCTTCCCTAGTTTTGACATAAACCTACTCAATACTCCCACTGCATGTACAATGGTTGGTCTAGTATAGACCATTGCATACATCAAACTACCAATTTCACTTGCATATGGAACACAAGACATGTCCTCTTCCTCTTCTTATGTCTTGGGACATTGTTCAGCAAATAACTTTACACATATAGGAATAGGAACCTTCACTGGTTTACAATCCTTCATATTAAACCTATGCAATATTGTCTCGACATACTTCCTCTAGTTTAACCAGAGCTTCCTCTTTGCCCGATATTGTCTAATTTCCATGCCCAAAATATAGTTTACAGCACTGAGATCTTTCATGTTGAATTTGGAGGACAATTGGGTCTTCAAATCATGGATAATTTCTTTGTCATTTCCAACCAGCAACATATCATCCACATACAAGACTAGATAAATAACATGGTTACCAATTAATTTAAAATACACACAGTGATCTTCTTTGCTTCTGGTGAAGCCAAGTCCCCGTATAAATGTATCAAATTTCTGATACCACATCCTTGGTGACTGTTTTAACCCATACAGAGACTTTTTTAACTTGCATACCAGTTCTTTCTCACCCTTCACCTTAAAGCCTTCAAGTTACTTCATGTAGATCTCTTCTTCCAGATCCCCAAGAAGAAATGTTATCTTAGCAACATATAAAAGTAATATAATAGAAGCTACCTTGGAAATAGGAGAAAAAATATCACCAAAATCAATTCTCCACGCCTGGGAATAACCTTTTGCTACCAATCGAGCTTTGTATTTCTCCACATTTCCTTCTGCATTCATCTTCTTCTTGAACACCCATTTGCTGCCAATGGGTTTCCTTCCAGCTGGAAACTCCACCGGATCCCAAGCCTCATTTTTATGCAAATGTCATTTCATCAACCATTCCAGAGTTTTCCATCCTCTGAATTTACTGCTTCATTCACAGTTCTGGGATCATCATCAGTAATAGATAAATAAAAATTTGAACAAAAAGTAGATGGACTATACCTTTCTGGCTGCCTTCTTTCCTAAACTGATCTTCTCACAACCAGAGTTTGTGGCTCTTCCTCTTCTGATTCCTCTTCTGTTGTAGAGTATAATTCTTCCTCCTTTAGCTCAAACTCTATCTTCTTAGGTTCCTTTGGTATGACTTCATGTTTAATAACATATTTCACCTCTCTAAACACCACATCTCGGTTGTACACAACCTTCCTTGTTATTGGGTCCCAAAGCTTATAACCTTTTAAACCATCCTTATACCCAATAGAGATGCACTTTTTAGATTTACCATCCAACTTTGTTCTTTTCTCCTTTGGAACATGTACATATGCATCACATCCAAATACCCTTAGATGTGAAAAAGATGGTTTCTTACCAGTCCATAACTCTTGTGGAGTCTTATCCTCCAACGTTGATGAAGGTGATTTGTCGACCAGGTAACATGCAGTCTCCACCGCCTCTGCCTATAATTCTTATCCTAACCCGACACCACTGAGCATGCTTGTTGCCCTTTCCATCAATTTCTTATTCATTCTTTCTGCAACTCCATTTTTCTCAAGTGTGTATGGAGTAGTCTTCTGCCATGCTATACCACACTTCTTACAGAACTCTTCAAATTCCTTTTTGCAAAACTCTCCACCATTATCTATTCTCAGCACCTTTATCTTCTTCTCTTTCTAGTTTTCCACTAGAGCCTTAAATTCTTTAAACTTGTCAAATACTTCATATTTCTTCTTGAGGAAATATATATGTGTATTCCTTGAGAAATCAGCTATAAATGATACATAGTACACATACTTACCTAGTGATGGAACCGACACAGGTCCAAACACATCATTGTCCACAAGCTCTAATATTTGTTTCGCCCTCTTACCACCAAAGGGGAAACTCACTCAATTCTGCTTCCCATATACACAATTTTCACAGAAATCAAAATCTAGAGAGTTATTAGACATACCTTCTACCATACCTTTACCATGAAGTATTCGAAGGCCCTTCTATCCAATATGTCCAACCCTTTGATGCCATAGCATGGTCTTTTCTCTAGAGACCACTAGATTTTCTACTCCATTTTCAGGAACCACAGAACTATTGCACCCATCAATAACAGTGCTACCTTATAGCTTGTACAGAGTTCCAATCTAAACTCCCTACATCAATACTAGTGCTCCCCAAACCATCTTGCAGGTATCTTTCTCGAACATTTTTTTTACACCTAGATCATCCAGATTGCTTACAGAAATCATATTTCTAGCTAATGCAGGAATATGCAGAACACCTGGAAGTGTTCTAATCCTTCCACCTTGCAACTTCAACTTGACTTTTCCATGACCAATGATTCAAGCCTTCATGTCATCCCCTAAGAAGACATCACCACAATCATATTTCTCATACTCGCAGGACCACTCTCTATGGGGGGTGAAGTGAAAGGATGCACCTAAGTCACTCAACCATGCCTCATTATCTACATGTGTACTTGAAGAAGAAGCTAAGTACACATCCCCACCTTCATCTGAGGTGGTTTTCACCTCTGCAGAAAGAGCATCATCAGATCCCTTTCCTTTCTTAGGAGCTTTAGATTTACAGTCCATTTTGTAGTGCCCTTCCTTTCCGCATTTCCAGCACACCTTTATAGGTTCTCATGGAGATTTAGATCTCCCTCTATATTTATATCTCCCACTCGAGGACTTATTTTTGTTTCTGTTTTGTGACCATCCTCATATAGACAAGGCATCACCATTTTTTCTCTCCATATTTTTCTGTCTCATCTCCTCCGTCAGCAAGGATGAGACTATTTCATCAAACTACAAAGTTTCATTGCTAGCTATTGCAACATCCAGATTATCCCATGAATATGGTAGAGAACACAAAAAACTGATGCACTTATCTTCATCTGAAATTTTAATATCAACAGATAATAACTAGCTTACCACAGTATCAAATGTGTTCAGATGCTATGTCACCAAGTCTCCATCTTTCATCCTCAAGTTATACATTTTTTTTCCGTAGGAATGGTTTATTCACCAGAGACTTAGATTGGTACAAAGTCCCTAACTTGTCCCACAAACCCTTCAGGTGAGCTCCAATATTGCAACAATAATGCTGCAACTCCTTGGGCTTCCTTCTTTACTTTTATCAACCCAGTAGGTTGTAACAAACTTGGAAGCTACGGTGTTGTATGCACAAGTACTAGCTCTTACTACAGGCTGTCACTTGATCAGCTGGCGCAAGTTTATTAGGAGCTTAAGCCAACTTCTATGAGTTCTCAGAAGAATCTTTTACTGTGATGGAAGAAAGCTAACTCTATAGAGGCTATTCTACTTGCAGAAAGAGAAGGAAAAATGAAATGAAACGCAAACCCTAGCAAACCCTAGTTGTGCAAGAAAAGAGATGGAAACTACTGAAATGTGTGTCATTAACTTCTAAAAAGGTAAATTTCATTTATTCTTACTACAGGTTGTCACTTGATCAGCTGGCGCAAGTTTGCTAGGAGCTTAAGCCAACTTCTATGAGTTCTCAGAAGAAGCTTTTACTGTGATGGAAGAAAGCTAACTCTATAGAGGCTATTCTACTTGCAGAAAAAGAAGGAAAACTGAAATGAAATGAAAACCCTAGCAAACCCTAGTTGTGCAATAAAAGAGATGGAAACTACTGACATGGGTGCAATTAACTTCTGAAAAGGTAAATTTCATTTATTCAAGCTACTTCTAAAGACAGATGGGAAGAAATCATCTTCTTGTACTTTTGAGTATTTTTATGTGGAATTATTATGCTTATGGTTTGACTGATTGTGACTATGCAGAGGTTTGGTGGCAAAGGAGGATGGAGTTGGCTTTTGTTGAAAATGAGGAAGGTGTGGAGAGGTCCTAAGAAGTCCCTTGTACCCTTCTAGGGACTTCCATTGCGATCAGACTTCGAAAAAACACTCGCATGAACTTCTACAAGAGGCTGCAGGGGATCTACAAGAGATTCTACAGGAGGAGGCCGAAAGTGGTTTTTGGAGGTTTGAAGGTGGAAAAAGGGAAATGAAGGTTGGGAAAAGGTGTTGGAGGGTATAGGACTCTGTCAATGAAGATCAGGAACGAAAGAGAGGGTTGGATTTGTTCAAAGGGGAAGAAAACAACTTTGTACAAAAACGCAAAAATTAGGGAAGATTGGTGAAATGAAGCGAATGAATGGAGAAATATTGAGAGATGAACTGGTATAGGTTGTGCTATGGAGGAATAATAAGCTAGAGTGTTCTACAAGTGAGTTGCACACTTACTTCTCAAAACTGACATAAGCAAGAACCAAAAAAAACAGAGTTTGTCTATTTTGACCTAAAAACAGAGACCTGCTGAACAGAACTTCATGAACAGAAAATTATGTGAGAAATCCATGGTAAATGAAAAAGAAAGGATCTAAGCATGTGAATCCAAACTAATATCTACTTTTTCAACTCAAAACATCACACTAGCAATTGCATAAAGGGAAAAAACTATGTTTTTGGTGGCAGCAGTAGTGCCTTGACCTCAAATCATGGTCCCAAGGAGGGAGAAAGGAGGTCAAGACCTGCTGGTAGCCTTTTTGGATCTTTCTCTATTACTACAGCAAACTACTTAAGCAACTTGAAGCAAGAAAAACTATTTTAACCATCAAAAACAACCTACTTTACCAAAGCAAGATTTAATCTAAACAACAGAAATTATCCTATGAATGCAAGAAAAAACATATAAATACACAAAGGAGGTGTTGGTAAACTTAGGTTGGGCCCTAACCCAAGAGCTTCAGCCCTCTAAAAAGGATCCATGCTGGTTCAAAACTGGATTCATCTTCATTGATCAAAAAAATAGATGTTACATCACAAAATTGTCTTCAAAAAGAGCTCAAAAATGAGTTGATTACAAGGTTGCACAGAAGTGTAAAAATAGACTATCAAATGGCTAACCTACTGAGGCTTGAAGCCTTCTTATTTATACAAGTGGGGACTCCCAACAGTTCTCCTAAACTTAAGGAACTTGGCTGCTTAAAACTAGAGATAAAAGCAACCCTACTTGACTTGCTCGACTGCCCCTTGGAATCATCGATGTGGGCCTTTGTACTCCGAACTACTGATGGAGAACTCGAGGAAGGGGTCATTAATGAAGGAGACACCCCTCTTATAAGTACTCAGCCCTGTTTCCTCAAGTTTGGCTGCCATTCTGCTCATAAATGCCTGGTCCTTGTCCAAAATTGTCCAAAAATCTGCAATAAACACTCATTAGACTATGGGACAAAGTGACTATCCCCATTCACTCTATTGACATAAATATATTCAAAAACATGCACAAAAATATTGAGAATGGTGGATTAAATGAAAATAATAAGCAGAATGAACCCATATAGTTGATGAGCCCTGGAATTGGGTAACTTATTGGGCTCATTTTGCCTAATTGTTCTTCTTCAATCCACCGTTTTTCATAGTTTATGCATGTTTTTTTGGGTATATTTATGTTGATTGAACGAATCAGGATAGTCACTTGACCATGAAGACTAATACGTGTTTATTGCAGATTTTTGGGCAAATTTTGGACCAAGGCCAAGCAATTATGAGCCAGATGACAGCCAAGCATGAAGGAAAAAGGGTGAGGATTCGTAGGAATGGTGTCTCTTGCATTAAATGGCCCTTCCTTGAAATCTCCACCCTTAGTTCGGAGTTTAGCAGGCTACCAAAATGGATTTCCAAGGGCAGCCGAGCAGTTTTGTGTAAAGTGACTGATCACTGGCAGTTTGAGCAGCCGAGCCCCTTGAGTTAAGGAGGGTTGTTGGAGACCCTCGTAGTGCATAAATAGGAAGGCTTCCAGTCTTCGTAGTTTACTTTTTGAATAGTTGTATTTTTCACTATAGTGTTGTTAGTTTCTCAACTCATTTTGTAGTTTCTTCTGTACAACTTTCTTTGAGACATGATTATTTTTTAGTAATGGAAATTAGTTCTATTTGGCATCAGTTCTAAGTTTTTCTTAAGAGCCTGTAGCTCTTGGGGTTGGGCCCAACCCAAGTGTCAAGGCTTCCTTCATGTACTGTTAATTGTTTTTCATGTTTTTGCAAAATAATTTTTGTTAAGTAGGTTGAAATCTTGTTGGTTACCTAGATCATAGTTGATGATTAAAAAGGCTTTTCATGTTCAGATTGATTTGATAGGTTAATAACAGAGAATATCTTCAGAAAAATGTTATCAAGCACCTCTGATCTCACCTTTCCCTCAGTGGGACCATGAGCTGGGACCAAGGTGACCTTGCTGCCACCAAAAACATTGTCTTTGCTTCATCATGCAATTAGTAGTGTTAGATTCTCATTTGCAGAAGTTGATACTAGTTATGGTTACATGCTCAAGTTTATGATTGCTTAGTTTGCATAGCTATTTCACATGATTTCGTTGCAAATAAACTAATGTTCGTTTTCTTTGTTGTTATTTAGGTCAGATTAGGTTAACGTAGCTAGGTCCTTGATTTTCCGAGCCTTTTTTTGTTCAGTTTGAAAAATAACTTGTAGAGCACCTGTAATACCTCTCTATCTGTCCATACTCCATCAACCCCACCTGCTCCATCATCTAACTCGGATCCTTGCCTTACAATTGCCACATTCACTCGCTTTGCCCTAATTCCCATATTTTTGTGCAACATTTCTCTACTCCTCCTTGAACAAATCCAACCATCGTCACCACTCCTCAGCTCCATCCACCAAGTCCTGGACCTCCTCACACCCTTATCTCACTTCCATACCCACTTCTTCACCTTTCTTTATCCATCAACCCTCCAAAATCCCATTTCTGAACATCCTATAGAAATTACAGAACATCCTGTAGAACCCCTGTAGACTTCCTGTAGAAACTCACAAAAGCAGTTTCTTGATAGCCAAACTTTGTGAAACTCTTTGAATGGTGCTAGGGACCCCTTAGGCCCTCTTCTCACCTTCCCAACCTCCTGCAAGCATTTCCTTTCACCAATCCACCTCTGCGCAGTCAAAAGTCAAAACACATGCATGATAATTCTGACAACTTATTCAAAAATACAAAAAGGTGTTTTCTTCAGATTTTACTATAGAAGTAGCTGAGAAACATGCATTTTACCTTCCTAGAAGTCAATGGCATCTCTTTCAGTAGCTTGCATCCTCTTTCTTGCATCAGTAGGGCTAGCTGGTAAAATTAGGGTTTAATAGGGTTTGCATTTCCTTTCAGCTTTTCAGTTTCTTTTTGCAAGTAGATTAGCCTTCTTTGAGTTAGCTTTCGTCCATCAATTAAAAAGCTTCTTCTAAGAGCTCATAGAAGTTGGCTTAAGCTCCTAGCGGACTTGCGCCAGCTAACCAAGTGACAGCCACGGCAAGAGCTAGTACTTGTGCATACAGCACCGTCGCTTGCAAGTTTGTTATGAACTACCGGGTTGATAAAAGAAAAGAAGGGAGTCCCAGGAGTTGCAGCAGTATTGCTGCAATACTGGAGCCCACCATCTTTTTGGCGTCGTTGCCGGGGAAGCCTCAGAGTATTTTTTGTTGCTGCTTTTCTTCTATTTTCTACTACAACCTTCTGCTAAGTAGTTTATTTCATTTCCATTCTGCAATTTCATTTCCACAAGAGTAGATTAGAAATTTCCTGCTTTCCTATACTAGCATTTCAATTCTGCAAGCATAGATTAGCATTTCGTTTCTGCAATTTCATTTCAGCAAAACAGATTATTCCTTTCCTGCTTTCATTTCAATTCTGCATTTTCATTTCAGCTTTGCAGGTACAAGCAGAAAAAAAAAACAAAATCAACCAAAAATATTTCATTTGATGCCTCGTAGGAACAGAGAAAATACCAAAAAATTCTTACCCAACACCCCCACCACATCACTGAGTCACCCTTCTCTCATCTTTGGTGGCAGTGATCATGAAGAACCTATAGGTGAACCTCCAGAGATATACGAAGATCCTATAACAGAAGAAGAGCGAGAGAACATTCCTCTTGAGACCATGGCTGAACACAGAAATGGTATAGGTGATGACGAGAGAATAGAAGGTGCCTTTCCCATCCTAGAGACCAATGGGGACATGAAAATGAAAAACATAAGTCCCTCAGCCTTACCTCACTTCCATGGACTAACCACTAAAGACCCCGATACCTTCCTGTTTGAGTTTGTTGTCCTTTGTCGAACTTATGACTATGTCGAGGACGAGCAAAAGTTGAAACTCTTTCCTTCTACCCTCAAGGATGTAGCACTACGCTGGTTCATGGGGTTACCTGGAAACAGTATCACAACTTCGGCTCAGATGCAACAAGCCTTTAACAACAAATACTGGGACTACTATAGGTCAAAGGAAACAAAGGGAGAGATCTTTTAGATGACCATGGGAAGTGATGAGTCTTTAGAAGACTACGAGGAAAGGTTCCAACTTAGTTATAAGCGGGCCAGGTGCACACTTGACCCTGAATATCTAAAGCTGGTTCTACTCCGAGAAGTCCCTGAAGACCTTCTAGATACCCTCCATTTGCTAGTTGGAGGAGACATCTACCAACTACCTTATGAGGACATAAAGACTATGTTTAGAAACCATTCTAGGGCAGCCCGGAAAAGAGGTAGGGGAATCCACTTTCAGCTAGTACCACCTTCTTCAAGCATGAGTTTGCTAATCAGATGGAAGACCTCAAAAGTCAGATGAGACAGACCATTTCCATGCAACTGGATACTTTCCGAATCCAACAGAAGAAAGAGGAAGCTGAGAGGGCTTTGGCCATTTTCTGTCCCAGATGTACAAGGAAGCACCCTAAGAACGAGTGTCCATTGCACTCAGTAGAGGTTGTTTCGTTTTGTGAGGAAGACCACCCCACAAACCAATGCCCAACCTTACCCGGATTTAAAGCCATGTACCAAGGGACTGAGGCAGCCACTGAGCCACTCTACTTCCTCAACCAAACGAGGCCACATGGGCCTAGACCTTACCAGCAGGGGATGCAAGGGACATCCCAAGCTTATTATAGCCCCAACCAATCTACTCATATACCTTCTTGGGGTCCCCCTGCTCATCCTTCCTGATCCGCACCTCCTCCTTGGTCTCATCCATCCTAATACCATACTCAACCTACTACTCATTCGTTTCACTCACATGTCTAGCCATAACCTCAGTGGAATGCACCTCAGCTGGGGTGGAGGCCCCAATACAACTCTCTTCCCGCCATTTTGCCTCCACCACCTGCTCAACCACAACCATTACCTCCTACTCCTCCAGGACAACCCCAGATTCCTGCTCAACCGAACCCGAACCCTAACAACAGACAGGCCCAGCAGGTATACACTGGGGAGACAACATGCCCTACCTACGCTGTGGAGATCCAGGAGATCAACCTGCGATCTGGGAAGGTCCTTCCAAATCGCCAACCTCCTCCCCCAGAGGATGAGGAAGAAAAATAGGAAAGTGAACCCAAATTCATTCCACCCTTTCCTGAGTGACTAATTGTAACCACACAACCAAACTCAGAGGAGACTGAGCTCCTGGGAGAAATTAAGCAATTGTGTGTGAAAATACCACTTCTCCAAGCCATAAAATATGTACCAATATACAACAAACTGATCAAGGAGAAGTGTTTCAGGCACCCAGGCACGCGCAAGAGAGATGCCCTGACTATCGATGTCATAGGACAATTGTCCGATCTAATGTTTGGGCAAGTAATCTGTCCAAAATATTTGGACCTTGGGAGTCCTGTAGCTAATGTCCACATCAATGGCACCATAATCCCCCACACCTTGATCGATCTAGGGGCCGCCATTAATGTTATGGCTAGGGACACTATAACACATATTTCATTAAATTTGGAAATAAATAGTGGATCTAGAATTTCAAAATAGCCTAAATACTCAATACTTGTGTTGTCCTTGTAATAAAATTTTTCCAATTTTAATGAAATATGTGTTCTATGCTTAAACTCAACCTTCAGAGTTCCTTAAGGAAGACCTCGAAAATACTGCAGTTAGCAAACCGCTCCACCGTGACTCCCGAAGGGATTGTGGAAAATGTCCTGGTCTCTGTTGACTCTTGGGAGTACCCTGCGGACTTCTTGGTCCTTCAGCCAAAGGCAAAACTCACTAGATACCCCCTCATTTTGGGAAGGCCTTGGTTAGCTATTGCGGATGCTTACATCAATTGTCGAGTTGCAAGCATGACCATCAAGAATGGTCCTATGTTCAAACAGCTAGTCCTATACCCCCCTTCCCAACCTCTACTAGAACATGACTTACCACTTTGGTTGGAAGAGGGAGATGAGGATGAGGTCTACTCTGCACCATTGTGCATAGTAGAAGCTACCAGGGGAGGCCCTCAAACTAAGGATGACTTGATTGAGAATTTGATTCAAAATCCACCTCCCGGTGCACTGTCATTAGAGGAGTTGGTGGAAGGTACCCAAGCCAGCACCTTAGTGGACCTCTGTGTAGCTGATCCGACCTCTCCTAGAGTTAAGAATGTGAAATTTAGCCCTGAAAGAACCTTAAAGATTAGCTCCTCCTTATCTCCCTCCCAGGAGAAGGAGTTGTGTAGCTTATTGAACAATCATTTGGACGCTTTCGCTTGGACCTATAAGGAGATGAAAGGAGTCCACCCTTCAATCTGTACCCATCACATTTACATTAAAGAGGATTGTAAACCAGTCAGGAAGCCTCAGAGGAGAATGAATCCAACCCTTAAATACATTGTCAAAGAAGAATTGCAAAAGTTGTTGGATGCAAGATTCATCTACCCCATCTCCGACAGTGAGTGGGTCTCACCTCTGGTGCTTGTGCCCAAGAAAAGCAGGAAGTGGAGAACCTATGTAGATTACCGAGAACTTAACAAAGCCACAAAGAATGACCATTTCCCTTTGCCTTTCATAGATCAAATGTTGGATGAACTGGCAGGGAAGAAGTTCTTCTCTTTCCTAGATGGGTTCAGCGGGTATAATCAAATCCAAATCAGCCCAGAAGACCAAGATAAGACCACCTTCACTTGTCCATGGGGTACCTTTGCCTACCGGGTCCTTCCCTTTGGTCTATGCAACGCTCCTGCCACTTTCCAGAGAGCAGTATTGAGCATATTTGCTGAACTGGTTCACGATTCGGTGGAAATCTATATGGATGACTTTACTCCTTATGGGTCCAACTTCCAAGAAGAATTAACCAACTTGGGAAAAGTTTTAACCAAGTGTATTGAAATGAACCTGTCCCTCAGTCCCGAAAAATGTGAATTCCTGATGACTGAAGAGACCGTGCTAGGTCATACAATTTATCAGCAAGGATTACAGGTGGATCCTAACAAAATTGCTATCATCCAAAAGGTTCCACCTCCTCATAAGGTAAGAGATGTTCAAAGTTTTCTAGGCTTAGCAAGATACTATAGAAGATTCATTAAATATTTCAATAAGCTAGCGTTGCCATTGTTTGGCCTCTTAGGGAAAGATGTTGAGTTTAAAAGGACTAACAACTGTCAAGGGGGATGAATTGAAAGATAAGCTGGTATCTGTCCCGATTTTGAGAGGTCCAAACTGGGCCCTTCCTTTCCACATCCACACCGATGCCTCGAACAAAGCCATAGGGGCAGTCTTAGGACAAGTTGAGGAGAAACTACCATATGCCATATATTTTGTCAGCAAAAACCTGTCTAAGGAAGAGATGAACTATACTGTAACCGAGAAAGAGTTCCTGGTTGTAGTCCATTCCCTAAAGAAGTTCAGACACTACATCACTGGTTATCAAACATTCGTACACACTGATCACGCTATGATTAGATATTTAATGAATAAGCTTGATGTAAATGCTCGTATCATTAGATGGTTACTTTTGTTGCAGCAATTTGATTTGGCCATTGTCGACAAGCTAGGTAAGGAAAATGTTGTTGCTGACTTCCTATCTAGATTGGATTTGCCTACAGGTGAAGAAGGGACAGTGGATGACCAGATGCCAGATGAACACCTGTTTGCTATCTCAGTACTCTCTTCATGGTTTGCTGATATAGCAAATTACTTGGTCTCAGCACAGTTCCTTCCACACCTATCCTCAAAGGACAAGAGCAGAATTGTGAGGAAGAGTGCCCCATTCACTTGGATCGGGGGCGACCTATTTAAACTTGGCCCAGATCAGATCTTGAGGCATTGTGTTAGGGAGGAGGAATTCTTTGACATCCTCCTAACTTGTCACAATGGGCCTTGTGGAAGCCGCTTTGTAGTAAAAAGGACCACCTTCAAAATTCTACAAGCAGGCTACTATTGGCCTACTCTTCATCAAGATGTCAAAAGATATATCATCCAGGGTGACCGATGTCAGAGGATTGGGAAACCGACTCCAAGGGACGAAATGCCCCTCCAACCTCAAGTGACCTTCGAGCCATTTGAGAAGTGGGGCATGGATTTTGTGGGTCCTATCAACCCTCCTTCAAAGCAAAGCTCTTACATCATTGTGTGCACCGACTACCTGAAAAAGTGGGCAGAAACAAAGGCAATCAAGGCAGCGACAGAAGAAAAAGTGGCTAAGTTTTTAAGGGAAAATATCTTCTACAAGTTTGGCTACCCAAGAGAGTTAGTCACCGATCAAGGAAGCCAGTTCACCTCTAACTTGATTGAAGACCTGCTCGCTCATCACAAGATCAAGCACAGAACTTCCACCCCGTATCACCCACAAGCAAATGGGCAGGTGGAAGTCACTAATAGAGCGTTGGAGGAGATTTTGACTAAGGTGGTGAGCAGCAGCAGAAAGGATTGGGCAGATCACCTAGTTGAGGCCACCTGGGCCTACAACACCACTTGGAAAACTACAACAAGTTTCACACCTTATGAGCTGGTCTACGGGAAGAAAGATTTGTTGTCCATAGAGTTTGAGTACAACACATTGAGGATGGCAGCTCAGCTGGACTTAGATCTCAGCCATGCTCAACGAGAAAGATTATTGCAACTAAATGGATTAGATGAACAAAGAATGCAGGCCCTCCTCCACTTAGAAGTAGTTCAACTCCAATGAAAGATATGGCATAATCGGCACCTTAATGAAAAGCAATTCCAGCTAGGAGATTGGGCGTTGCTGTATGACTCAAGATATAAGGATTTCAAGGGGAAGCTGAGGACAAGATGGTTAGGACCATATACAGTGGAAATATGCAATGACAATGGTTCAGTCCTTATCAGGACCATTGATGGAGAAGCCATCCCCATGCTTGTCAATGGGCATCGATTGAAAATCTACAAGAAACCCCTTTCGAGGTAGGAGTTCATTGAAACTTTGGAAAAATCAGTGTTGGTAGTGGAGCAGGGCCCTGCCTCTATTCCACCCACACTTTGATCATCAAAAAAAAAAAAAAAGGGAATAAAAAGATCCTTGGGTGAAAACCTCTTCGAGGCACCCAGGGCAGACAGTGAGAGTGAAAACCTCATGGAAGCACCCTAGTTGTCTCTCTCTCTCAAAAATATATATATATATAAGAAAATGGAATAAAAAGATCCTTTGGTGAAAACCTCTTCGAGGCGCCCAGGGCAGATAGTGGGAGTGAAAACCTCATGGAGGCA
Organism: Pinus taeda; assembly: GCA_000404065.3. Lineage (NCBI taxonomy): Eukaryota > Viridiplantae > Streptophyta > Pinopsida > Pinales > Pinaceae > Pinus > Pinus taeda. Next base: position 56,815 of record APFE030773473.1, read on the forward strand.
CCCCAGCTGTCTCTCAAAAAAAAAAAAAGGCCTAATCTCTGTGAAATAATTGCATGTTGCAGGGAATACATTGCAGGTAAGGAGGGTCGCGCAAAACGAGGATAGGGGTCTGTACCAGGCTACAGGACAACCCTACAGACACTCCCTCCATGGCCACTCGCCTCTCCTAGGATTTGATCACATTCACGTCGAGATTCCACATTCTACAGGAAGTTATGGGCTTTCTACAGGAAGTTCTGGGCTTTCTACAGGAAGTTTTGAGCTTTCTATAGGAAGTTCTGTATTTCTATAGGAAACATCCTGTAGAACCTTCGAGTGAGCCAAAATCGATTTTGGAGAGGAATCTAAAGGTTGGAATCTACTTGTTGGGCCTACAACCACCTCTGTTTTCATCCATCACCGTATGTCACCCCTGTTCCATCTCTTTACACCTCCGTCACCCACCTGGTTATGTGTTCTTGCACAGTCATACAAGAAACCCTATTTTCCTCAGATTGACAGCAAAAAAAAAAAAAGTGATAAGTCAAGCAACAAAGTCTCGCACACTCTACCTGTCCAAGCTCCATCTAGACTCTTCATCAACGAATATAGCCCTACTCGTTTAGCTTGCATCCTAGGAGGAGAAGCAGCTACAGGACATCCTAAAGGAATCTTGTAGCAGCTGATCCCTCTGGAAGACACACTCTGGAGGCAGGGACAGTCGAAACCAACAAAGGGAACCTGTAAAAGGCTCCTCTTGGATGTGAAAATATCCTCGACAGCTGAAACCAAATAGAACCTATGCATGCAATGGTGCCAACCGAAGGATCACGTTCCAAAACCGTGCATACATATTCAACAAATGAAAGAATGGGCTCTAACACCCGTGCACGAAGCAGCAGCAAGTGAAGCAGTGGTTCCAAGACCTGAAGTCTGCATAACGCGTCCACGGCCATGCAGGTAAGTGTCTAAACTCATTTGTCAATTACATAAACTATATTTCGAAAACTGCATGTCTGTGAAAATGGTTCGGATTGAACGGGATCGGTGGCCAGTCAACTGGCCGCCCTCAGCCAGTTATACAATTTCGTGGGATCCAAACAAGCTCAGTTACGTTCAAAATTTCCGACGAGACGTGCAGCCGACACGTGTGGAGTGTCCAGTCGGGGAAAATCAGCGGGACTGGCAGTGGTGGCGGCGGTTAATGGCAGAGGGGAGGTAATGGTGGCCAGGGACACGTAGAGAAATGATGGCCGTGACATTGGGTTAACGGATCGGTCTGGCCACCTCATCCCCTCGCCACGAATTGTGCTACAGTTCAAAAATTCTCGGCTGAAGACTCGCACCACCCGCTGTTCATTTGCACTTGCAACATCCTTGGCCGAAGTACGCATTGTCTACTTCCACAATCTATTAACCCGTCATCCTCCACCGAGCTCTTCGGCCTGTTTCAAAAATCTCCCGCGTACCGAGCTCGTTCATAGGCGCAGTGACATCCTACAGAAGCCAGCAAGAGTTCTACAAGAAGAAGCTCTACAGGAAGTACGGCATAGTTTTCCGAAGCAGGGAAGCCTAGACTTTTCTTCATCGAATTTGGAGTTCCGAGAGAGGTAGGCTCGAAAACACTCTTCCATGCATGGTATGTTTGAAAGTTGGTGAAATGAACTGTCTTGAATTGGACGGTCAGATACAAGTCTGCCTGTGAGTCGAAAATAACAGTTTGCCTGTGGGTTGCACGAAATTTCTCAGTCAGTTCTGCGTCAAAATTCTCCCCCACGGTTCCTGTGAAAAAAAATTCCTGTAGAAAAGATAAAGCACTATGAGAGCTAACCTATGTATGAAGAATTTGAATTTACATGGTTGTATGTATGTTGGGGATGAAAATTGAGCTCTGTACTCTGTCTGTGGAAACCCAATTCTTCCTTTTATACATGGATAACCAAGTTTTGGGCAGCAACAGCCTTAAAACCAGGGGATTGGTGCAAATTAAAGTTTAAACACCCGAGAGATCCTTTCTTGAAGTTCAAAGGAGGAAACCATAAACAGCATTCCCTTTCTGATCAGAGCATAAAACAGAGCACTCTCACTATGCCAGGGGGGTTTATCAGGAAGGAACCCTCGAATTCCAGTAAATTGCATGAACATCTTGAGGTGGTGAACCCTTCACCCGTGCCAATTGGATGACCTTTTATGACAAAATCCAGGGTCATGACGATGAGATAATGGGTGGAATTCTTAATGTCCCTGCAACCTAAATCAAAGACACAGGCCTCAGTGAATTTCATAGGGTTGACCCTAAAGCTTACCCCTGAGCTCATTAGTCGAGTTACTGGTCTGCCACAACGGATACCTTGGAGCAAAGAGGAGAGGACATTGGGCCAAAAAGCCAAGAAAGAATTCTTCCTACCTGAGGAACACCCTGCAGAAGACAACAACGGGGTCCGGAGAGCCAGCTTACATCCTCTTTGGAGTTCAGCATTTTCTACGGCTATCATTTCAGGTTGCTGAGTGAACTAAGACATGGGATGGATTTACCTCTAGAACAGAAGTTGAGCATCCCCTATTTTCTTCTGCAATCATTAATTGAATGTGGCACAAAATTGAAGGAAGGGACACCGAATCAGTTAGCCCATCATGGGCTCATCAAGCTTTTAGTGGAAGATGCCCTCCACACCTACACTGTCCCCCTCTCTTGGGAGATTTTCCGAAACATGTCCAGAGATGACGATATTCGAATTCTGGCTTAGGAGCTCACCTCATCCAACAGAGAAGAAAGGGAGCACACTGAAACAGGAGAGAAAGCCGGTGGTAAAGAAACAAAGGACAAACCACCACAAAAAGAACAGAAAGAGAAACGAGGAAAAGGCCAAATTGTTGAGCCTAAAACTGTGGGAGGAACAATGGCACAAACACCCAGGGAGAAATGGTTGCAGAGTAGAGCAGAGAGGACTGAAAATGTCCAAACAAAGGAGGGCACAACCAAGGAAACCACACATAAACTAAAAGGAAAGACACATCCAGCCAAGCAGACTGAAACAGATGACACCGGACTTTCTACAGGAAGCATGAAAACAGTTGACACAGTTTCTACAGGAAGCATGAAAACATAGCAGAAAAAGGAGAAATCACATAAAATTTTGGCCAGGGAGGCAGCAGCTATGCTGGCTGCCTTAAGCACATCCCCAAAACAAAAAGGGAAAAGAAAAAGGGAGCCTTCCATGTACTTTAAGGCAAGAAGGAGCACGCAGATAAAAGCTGGCAGACCCCAGCCACAGTCAAAGGAGCCAATTACGATTGAGGACACCACAACTAAGCAAAAGGAAAGTTCTACTCCAAAGGCATCCATCACCTATGAACGGGGAAGCCCGAAGACATCCACCTGGAGAGAAAGGATTAAAATGATGGACACAAAGACATCTCTACAGGAAGCTGAGACAGTTCTACAGGAAACGCTGGCCAAGCTAAAGGAGACCGAGGAATTGGAAGAAAAGGTAGCTAAATCATCACAGGAGGAAGAAAAGACTGAAAACATTTTGGAACCAAGCCCCCAGCCTAGCTTGGGATCCTACTATAACTTGTTAGAGGCTGGAAAGATAATTCCCCAAAAATTCGCGGTGCTAATTTTCTTTTCACTAGAAGAAGAGAGAGTGAGGACCCACACTTGGATGAAAATCACCAAGTCCAAGGGTGTGGCAGACATAGGTCCCCTGGAAGAACAACTTAGGGAGGCAAGAAAGGAATTGGCTATGGTACGGCATGTGGAGAGCAGTCAGCGGGCCAAGCTACAGGAAGAAAATGAGCTGTTAAAATAGCGGCTACAGCTACAGGGACACTATAAGGAAGACAGGCCCCACATCTTGGGAGAATAGCGGCAACAGGAAAAGCCCACAGCAGACAAAGAAACCCCTAATGAACAGCAAAGAAGAGATGGGCTACAGGCTAAAATTGAGACACTAACGAGACAGCTACAGGAGAAGGAATTCCAAGCAGCACAGGAGATAGAGTCTCTAAGGCAACAAGTACAAGAGAAGGAGGCCCAACTGGCCTGCATGGCCAGCTGGGTAGTGGAGGCAATGTAGTGTAGGCAACCTACCAAATCATATGTCTTATACCTTAAGGATTAGTGGTTGCAGTTCCAGATTAACACCTTGGCCCAAAGGGGCACCACACCATTTCAAAACTACCATCAATTCATGGCTTTATGTGACAGTAGCTCATCAGGGGACAAGGCCAAATTATCAAAGTTCTACTTACACAACTTGACCCTTCCCAACATGAATTTATGGGACCCCAACGTTGTGGTAGGAGATGTGCAACTTATGGCCATGGCCTCTTGGCTAAATCATGAAGAAAAGAGAGCAACAAAGGTTCGAAATGTTATGGACAGGGAACTAAGGAAACCACTAATGATCAGAGCAGAGCCGGAGGACCCCTCAGCATTAATATACGTCCACCAACACTTTGCAAATAACTCTCAGGCCCTACCAGATTACATTGAACGGCAAGCTCAAGCCATAGCCCATTTTAAGGACATGGAGAGACTGCTGGGGGATAACTGTGTTCATGCTTGCACACGGAGGTGGAACACACTGTCCCACAGCCTAAAAATAAGATAATACCACTCCCCAACAAGGATTAGGGAGGCCTTGGCAAGAGTACCCCTCTACAAACATTCCATGTAGAATCTTCAGGCCAACTGGATCGACCTCAAGTTCAGTCCTCCCTTGCTTTTGGGGCTGTTGGAAGGAGTCAAAGAAGAGGAGGAACATAGGCAGTGGGAAGAAGTGGAAAGAAAAGCAGGATTTCATGACCATGAAGAAGATATCACCTCGGAGGCCTGGGATGTGAGGGAGGTGGTCAAGGCAATCAAGGATGATGAGTTGGATTAGTTGCTCAGAGGATGAGCAACTCATTTAGCAGGTGGGTGATGATGAGCCCCGCAATTGGGTAACTTATTGGGCTCACTTTTCCTAACTGTTCTTCGTCAATCCACCATTTTTCATAGTTTATGCATGTTTTTTTGAGTATATTTATGTTTATTGAACGAATGAGGATAGTCACTTGACCATGAAGACTAATATGTGTTTATTGCATATTTTTGGGCAAATTTTGGACCAAGGCCAAGCAATTATGAGCCAGATGACAGCCAAGCACGAAGGAACAAGGGTGAGGATTCGTAGGAAGGGTGTCTCTTGCATTAAATGGCCCTTCCTCGAAATATCCACCCTCAGCTTGGAGTTCAGTAGGCCACCGAAATGGATTCCCAAGGGCAAACAAGCAGTTTTGTGTAGAGTGACTGATCACTAGCAGTTTGAGCAGCCAAGCCTCTTGAGTTAAGGAGGGTTGTTGGAGACCCTTGTAGTGCATAAATAGGAAGGCTTCCAACCTTCTTAGGTTACTTTTTGAACAGTTGTATTTTTCACTATAGTGCTGTTAGTTTCTTAGCTCATTTTGTAGTTTCTGTCGTACAACTTTCTTTGAGACATGATTATTTTTTAGTAATGGAAAGCAGTTCTATTTGGCATCAGTTTTGAGTTTTTCTTAGGAGCCTGTAGCTCTTGGGGTTGGGCCCAACCCAAGTGCCAAGGCTTCCTTCATGTACTGTTATTTTTTTTCATGTTTTTGCAAAATAATTTATGTTAAGTAGGTTGAAATCTTGCTGGTTACCTAGATCATAGTTGATGATTAAAAAGGCTTTTCATGTTCAGATTGATTTGACAGGTTATTAACAAAGAAGATCTTCAGAAAAAGGCTATCAAGCACCTCTGATCTCACCTTTCCCTCAATGGGACCATGAGCTGGGACCAAGGTGACCTTGCTGCCACCAAAAACACTGCTTTTGCTTCATCATGCAATTAGTAGTGTTAGATTCTCATTTGCAGAAGTTGATACCAGTTGTGGTTACATGCTCAAGTTTATGATTTCTTAGTTTGCATAGATATTTCACATGATTTCGTTGCAAATAAACTTCTGTTCATTTTCTTTGTTGTTATTTAGGTCAGATTAGGCTAACCTAGCTAGGTCCTTGATTTTCCGAGTCTTTGTTTGTTCAGTTTGAAAAATAACTTGCAGAGCGCCTATAATACCTCTCTATCTTCCCATACTCCATCAACACCACCTGCTCCATCCTCTAACTCGGATCCTTGCCTTACATTTTCCACATTCGCTCGCTTTGCCCTAATTCCCATATTTTTGTGCAACATTGCTCTACTCCTCCTTGAACAAATCCAACCATCCTCACCACTCCTCAGCTCCATCCACCAAGTCCTGGACCTCCTCACACCCTTATCTCACTTTCAGACCCACTTCTTCACCTTTCTTCATCCATCAACCCTCCAAAATCCCCTTTCTGAACATCCTATAGAAATTACAGAACATCCTGTAGACCCCTTGCAGACTTCCTGTAGAAGCTCACGAAAGCAGTTTCTTAAAAGCCAAACTTTGTGAAACTCTCTGGAAGGGTGCTAGGGACCCCTTAGGCCCTCTTCTCACCTTCCTAACCTCTTGCAAGCATTTCCTTTTGCCAATCCACCTCTGCACAGTCAAAACAGTCAAAGCACATGCATGATAATTCTGACAACTTATTCAAAAATACAAAAAGGTGTTTTCTTCATATTTTACTATAGAAGTAGCTGAGACACATGCATTTTACCTTCATAGAAATCAATGGCATCTCTTTCAGTAGCTTGCATCCTCTTTCTTGCATCAGTAGGGCTAGCTGGTAAAATTAGAGTTTTCTAGGGTTTTCATTTCCTTTCAGCTTTTCAGTTTCTTTCTGCAAGTAGATTAGCCTTCTTTGAGTTAGCTTTCATCCATTAGTTAAAAAGCTTCTTCTAAGAGCTCATAGAAGTTGGCTTAAGCTCCTAGCGGATGTGCCAGCTGACCAAGTGACAGCTGCGGCAAGAGCTAGTACTTGTGCATGCAGCACCGTCGCTTCGAAGTTTGTTACGAACTACCAGGTTGATAAAAGTAAAGAAGGGAGTCCCAGGAGTTGCAGCACTATTGCTGCAATACTAGAGCCCACCAATAGTTACCCACTTCTGGGGCTCATCATCATTCTCTGCCGAATGGGTTGCTCATCCTCTGAGCAACTAATCCAGTACTTCATCTTTAATAGCTTTAACAGCTTCCCTGACATCCCAAGCCTCTGATGTTATATCCTCTTCTCTGTCATGGAAACCTACTTTTATGTCCACTTCCTCCCAATGTTTATGTTCTTCCTCCTCTTTAACCCCTTACAATAGTCCTAGCAGTAGTGAAGGATAGAACTTAAGGTCAATCCAATTGGCTTTCATGTTTTGCATTGATTTTTTATATAGGGGCACTCTCATCATAGCCTCCCTCATTCTAGTTGGGGAGTGATACTCCTTGATCTTTAGGCTATGTGACAAGGTATTCCACCTTCTCATGCATGCATGAAGGCAGTAATTGCCAAATAGTCTCTCCATATCTTCAAAATGAGTGATAACTTGTGATTATCTGTCAACATAATCAGGGAGAACTTGAGGATTGTCTGCAAGGTGTTGATGGGCATAAATGAGAGCTAAGGGGTTTTCTGGTTCTGCCCTTATCATGAGGGGTTCACTTAGCTCCTTTGTCATGATCTTCTGAATTTCTACTGCCTTCTTTTTTTCATGGCTCAACCAAGAAGCCATAGCCATGAGTTGTAGGTCTCCTAGTGTAGCATTTGGATCCCATAAATTCATGTCTGGTAGTGCCATATTATGGAGGTAAAATTCTACTAATTTGGCTCTATCCTCGACTAAACTATTATCACATAAATGCATAAATTGATCATAATTTTGGAATGGGATTGTGCCCCTCTGGGCCACTTTTTTGATCTGGAATTGGAGCCATTGGTCTTTGAGATATAGTGCATAGGATCTAGCTGGTTGTATGCAGTACAAGGCTTCCATTGCCTAGCTGGCCATGCAGGCCATCTGGGCTTCCTTTTCCTGCAACTGTTGTTTCAAAATCAGCACTTCAGTTGTTGCCTGAGATTATTTTTCTTGCTGCTATTTCATCATAATTTCATCATCGGTTTATGGTTTTTCCTCTTGCTAATGTTTCTCTGCTGCTTCATTATTTGCTAGGGGACCTTCTTGTTGTTGTTGTCCTTTAAAAATTGGCAACTTGTCTCCCCCTTGAGTTTCTTGTTCCTGTAACTGCTTTTTCAGCAGTTCATTTTCTTCCTATAGTTGGGCTTTTCTAATGATCTGTATGTTCCTTACCATGCCCAACTCCCTTCTCGAGTCTCTCAACTTGTCTTCCAGGTGCCCTATATCTTCCACTCCTTTAGATTTAGCAATCTGCATCCAAGTGTGGGTTCTGACCCTTTATTTTTCTAATTCAAAGAAAAGAGGCACAACGAATTTTTGTGGGATGATCTTCCCACCTTCTAGAAGATTTTAATATGAGCCTAAATTAGGCTGAGGGCTTGGCTCAGGTATTTCTTTTGCCTTACCTTCCTCTTGTGATTGTTCTGCTACCTTCTTTTCCAATTGTTCAATTTCTTTCAACTTGGTCAGTGTCTCCTGTAGAGAAGTTTGAGCTTCCTGTAGGACTGTCGCAGAGTTCATCAATTCAATTCTTTCCTTCTAGGTGGAGGTTTTGGGAATCCCTCTCATAGGTGATAGAGATTTTGGAGGGAGATTCCCCATTTTTCTCAATAGGTGCATCCTCAATGATTACAGGTTCTTTTGATGGTGGCTGGGGCTTGCCTACCTTAATCCTGGTGCTCCTCTGGGCTTTGAAATACATAGATGTCTGTCTTTTTCTCTTGCTATTTTGCTTAGTTGGAATTCTCAATGCAGCAAGCACAGATGTTGCTTCCCTTCCCAGTGTTTCAGGGGATGTTTCTTCCTATTGTTCTTCTCCTTCATTTCCTGCAATTTTTCCTGTGTCTGTTGTTTTTACTTTTGTCTCTACTGCCTCTGGTGGTGTTTTCTCCTTATCTTGTTGAGCCCCTGTCTTTCCTGTGGTAGTCTTTTTCTAAGCTTTCTTGGGCTTTTTTTCTCAACCTTTATCCTCTTCCTCTTCTCTTTTTTTGAGGTTGTTTTCTTTTCTTCCTTAGGCTCAACAGGGGTTTTGTCAAGTTTCTCCTCTTCTTTCTACTTCTCCTGTGTTTCTTCTTCTGTTTGAATATTTTGTGCCTCCTCATGAATTTCTGTCTCAATTGTCTCTTTCTGCTCCTCCTCCTCACTGCTAGATGGGCTAATGTCCTCAGTCAAAGTTTTGATGTCATCTCTACTAGACATATTCCTAAAAATTTCCCAAGCTATGGGGATGGTGTATGTGTGTAGGGCATCTTCCACCAATAATTTAATGAGGCCATGGTGGGCCAACTGGTCTGGAACCCCTGCATTCAACTTGGTGCCACATTTTATCAAAGTCTGGAGGAGGAAATATGGGAGACTAAGTTTCCTAGTTGTAGGTAGGTCCATCCCATATCTTAATTCATGCAACAACCTGAAGTGATATCCATAAAATATACTGAATCTTCCTTCACAAGTGATGTATTTCATGATCTAGTAGCTGACTTCACTCCATGGAGGAGGTAAGCTTGTCCTTTTGACTCCATTCTTATCCTCTACAAGATGTTCATCGGGCTGAAAGAATGTCTTTTTAGCAACTTGTCCCAACGGTTTTTCCTCTTTGCTCCAAGGGAGACCAAGTGGAAGAACTGTGATTCTGCTGATAAAATCTGGTGTAAGCTCTAGAGTTAGACCCCTAAAATTGATTATAGCATGTGTTTTCAAGTGGGGTCTTAAGGACATCAAAAATTCTTCAATCACCTCCTCATCATGTCCATGAATTCTCTCAAAGAAAGACATCCAGTTTTCCCTAGTGAAGAGGGCCACCACCTCAGGGTCTCATGCAATTTGTTGGAGTTCAAAGGCTCCTTTCTCATAAAACCTCCTCGCATGGTGTTTAGTGGTATCTAAAAGTGCTCAGGTGAGGGAAAAAACAATTTCCAAAACCAGAAACAGAGGGATAACTAAGTTGTGTTTTTTCTGAAACTGTAGGAGGAATTTCCGGTGTGCTTCTTCTTTACAACACCAATTTGCAATTCTTCCCTCTTCAAATTGTTCTTAACCTGAATTTGCTTCTCGGTTTTTGAAAAAATAATCAAGACTTTGACATAATAGAGAATGTATAACGCAGTGTTTTTTCTTCAGAGAGTAGACAGACTAGCAAATTCGTTTTTTCAAAAGAATGTGAGGAAGACAAAAGACAAATTTTGAATGCAGAGAAGGAAACAGAGAGACTGTGTAGAACTCAGAAAAATACAAGCAAACTTTTAAGCTTCACTTTCCTTTCTTTTTCTCAACTCAATGTTGTATTTTTAATCCACCACCTTATATAAATATATCATGTGCAGAGCAGTTTCCCGAGCCTACCTCTTTTCAAGCTTGAATTTGACAAAAATTATGACTTTTTCTGTTGCAAAGTTGCTCTTTGGCCTTCCTGTAGAAAGCCTCCTATAGACGGTGTTCCTACTCCTGTAGAGCCAGATAGACCAGGAGGGTTTTGAAAAACTAATAGAAAATGATTGGTTCACTGTTCTGAAGGTGGTAGGTGAGTACTGCAGTCGAGAACTTCGTGAATGAGAATGAAACAAAGGGTGGTGGAGGCTTAGACCGAACTGTACTTAACTGATGGCATAATCCGCGGTGAGGAGGTGAGGTGGCCAGATGGATACATTATCCCCATCCGGACCGTTGGTCCTACATCAGTGTAATTATGGTTCTGCATGTCACCTGACCGCCATCACCTCCCTCATCCTGTTATACGCTGCCACCACTAACAGTTGTGAGTTTTTTTCTTTCCGAGTTGACAAGCCACACGTGATGACTGCGTATCTGATCTACGGTTTGAACTGGACGAGGCTCATTTCAACTCCATGAGGGTGTGTGAACTGATCTAGGGTGGCCAGTTAGCTAGCCACCGATTCTATTTAATCGTGACCATTTCCATAGTTCATGTAGTTTGTAAATAATATTCATGCAATCGAGGAATAGGTTTAGCCACTTACCTGTTAATCGTTGTTGTGTTCTGCATCCTTCAGACCTTGGCGCTTTATTTCCCCATTGTTGTTGTTGTTGCTGCTCTACATGCTCGGACTTTGGCTTATGCTAGTGATTTCTCGATCAAGCTCTGCTCCTTGCATGCTTCATACATCCTGTTGCGTTGAACCTATCTCTGGAGTTTGTTTTTCAAAGGGATCAGCTGCTACAGGAATCCTGTAGGATTTCCTGTAGCTGCTTCTCCTTCTGAAATTCAGGTTGATGCTTGAGTAGGGGTTAAAAATACTGTTGAGGAAGGTTTGAATGAAAATAAATAACAGCTGGAAGGTATTAGGTAAGAATAAGCAACATTGTTACTTTATTTGTCAATATTTTTTGTATTTACAGAATGAAAAAAACAAAATTTATGTATTTGTCTGTGTAGGGAAAGAAAAACGAGTGGAAATGTGGGTGTGCGGGGATGGAATGGAGATTTAGGTAGATGGATGGTGGCAGGGAGGTTCACAAGCCTTCTAGACAAATTTCCAGCCCTCGAGTTCTTCTCTGAACTTGATTTTGGCCTCTCTGTGATTTCTACAAGAGCCTCCTATAGAATACACAGAGTTTCCTGTAGGATGTGAAATTTTCAACACAAATGAGACAAAGGCTTGGGAAAGGACAACGGTGATGGAGGGATGGACTATGAAGGGTGTATGTAGCCTGGCCATGTCTTTTCCTCTTGTGTGACCCTCCTGCAACCTGCAATTTATTCAAAAGAAGTTAGGTTTTTTTCTTCTTTTTTTCTTTTCCTCCTTTTTTCTCTTTTTTTTTAAGACAGCTGGGGCACCTCTAGGAGGTTTTCACCCCTCACTACCTGCACTGGGCGCCTACAAGAGGTTTTCACCCAGGGATCTTTTATTCCTTTTCTATTTTTTTTCTGTTTTTCTTTTTTCTCTGTTTTTTTTTTTTTTTGCTCAGGGTGTGGGTGGAGTGGAGATAGGGACCTGCTCCACTACCAACACTGTTTTTCCTAGATTCTCAATGAACTCTTTCTTGAAAAGGGGCTTCCTGTAGACCTTCAATCTATGCCCATTGACGAGGATGGGGATGGCTTCTTCATCTATGATCCAGATAAGGACTGAACCATTGTCATTGCATTTTTCTATTGTATATGGTCCCAGCCATCTTATCCTCAGTTTTCCCTTGAAATATTTATATCTTGAATCATACAGCAGTGCCCAATCTCCTTGCGGGAATTGTTTTTCTTTGAGGTGTCTGTCATGCCATATTTTTCTTTCAAGTTGGAGGGTCTGCATTCTTTGTTCAACCAATCCATTTAGCAGAAGCAATATTTCCTTTTGTGCACGACTGAGATCTAGGTCCAGTTGAGCTGCCATATTTAATGTGTTATATTCAAATTCTAATAAAAAGCAGAGCCTTCTTCCCATAGACCAGTTCATAGGGTGTAAACCCTATGGTGGTTTTCTAGGTGGTGTTATAGGCCCTGGTGGCCTCAACCAATCGATTTGCCCAATCTTTTCTGTTGTTGCTCACTACCTTAGTCAAAATCCCTTCCAAAGCTCTATTAGTGACTTCCACCTACCCATTTTCTTGCGGATGATAGGGGGTGGAAGTTTTATGCTTAATCTTGTGCTATGTGAGCAGGTCTTAGACCAAATTGGAGGTGAACTGACTCCCTTGATCAGTGACTAACTCTCTTGGATAGCCAAACTTGTAGAAGATATTTTCCCTCAAAAACTCAGCTACTTTTTCTTTTGTTGTTGCCTTGATCACCTTTGTTTTTGCCCATTTTGTCAGGTAATCAATACACACAATGATGTAAGATTTCTGTTTTGAAGGAGGGTTGATAGGACCCATAAATTCCATGCCCCACTTCTCAAATGGCTCGAAAGTCACTTGGGGTTGCAGGGGCATCTCATCCCTTGCAGTAGGTTTTCCCATCCTTTGACATCGGTCACATTGGCTGATATATCTCCTGACATCTTGATGAAGAGTGGGCCAATGGTAACCTGCTTGCAGAATTTTGAAGGCAGTCCTCTTTGCTGCAAAGTGGCCCCCACAACACCCATCATGACAGGTTAGGAAGATGTCAAAAACTTCCTCCTCCCTGACACATCGCCTCAAAATTTGATCTGGGCCAATTTTAAAAAGATTGCCCCTAATCCAAGTGAATGGGGCACTTTTCCTCACGATCTTGCTCTTCTCTTTTGAGGACAGGTGTGGCGGAAACTATGATGAAACCAAATAATTTGCTATATTAGCAAACCATGGAAAGAGTACTGAAATAGCAAATAGGTGTTCATCTGGCATTTGATCATCCACCATTACTTCTTCACCTGCAGGCAAATCTAGTCTAGATAGAAAATCAGCAACAACATTTTCCTTACCTAGCTTATCAACAATTGTCAAATCAAATTGCTGCAATAAAAGTAACCATCTAATGGTATGAGCATTTACATCTAGTTTATTCATCAAATACTTAATTTCAGCATGATCAGTGTGTACGAATGTTTGATAGCCGGTGATGTAGTGTCTGGACTTGTTTAGGGAATAGACTATAGCTAGGAGCTCCTTTTCGGTCACAATGTAGTTTAATTCTGCCTTTGACAAATTTTTACTGACAAACTATATGGCATAAGGCAGCTTCTCTTCAACTTGCCCTAAGGCTACTCCTATCGCTTTGTTCGAGGCATCTGTGTGAATGTGGAAAGGTAGGGCCCAGTTTGGACTTCTCAAGATTGGGGCAATTACAAGCTTACCTTTCAAGGCATCCAGAGCCTCTTGACAGTTGTTAGTCCATATGAACTCATCATCTTTTCCCAAAAGACCAAACAATGGAGAGACTAGCTTACTAAAGTCCTTAATGAATCTTCTATAATACCCTGCTAAGCCTAGAAAAATCTGAACATCTCTTACCTTTTGAGGAGGTGGGACCCTTTGGATGATAGCAATCTTGTTGGGATCCCTTCAGTCATCAAGAATTCGCATTTTTCAAGACTGAAAGACAGGTTCATTTCAATACACTTGGCTAAAACTTTCCCTAGGTTAGTCAAAGCTTCCTGGAAGTTAGAACCATAAGGGGTAAAGTCATCCATATAGATTTCCACTGAATCATGAACCAGTTCAGCAAATATGCTCAGTACTGCTCTCTGGAAAGTGGCGGGAGCATTGCACAACCCAAAAGGAAGGACTCGGTAGGAAAAGGTACCCCATGGACAAGTGAAAGTGGTCTTATCTTGGTCTTCTAGGCTGATTTGGATCTGGTTGTACCCGTTAAACCCATCTAGGAAGGAGAAGAACTTCTTCCCTACCAGGCCATCTAACACTTGATCTATGAAAGGCAAAGGGAAATGGTCCTTCTTAGTGGCCTTGTTTAGTTCCCAATAATCTACACAGATTCTCCACTTCCCATTTTTCTTTGGCACTAGCACCAAAGGAGAAACCCATTCACTATTAGAGATGGGGTAGATGAATCCTGCATCCAGCAACTTTTGCAGTTCTTCTTTGACAATGTCCTTGAGGGCTGGATTCATCCTCCTTTGGGGCTGCCTAACTGGTTTACAATATTCTTTAATATAAATGTGATGAGTACAGACTAAAGGGTGGACTCCCTTCATCTCCTTATAGCCCCAAGCAAAAGCATCCAAGTGATTGTTCAACAAGCTACACAGTTCTTTCTCCTGAGAGGTGGATAGGGATGAGTTGATCTTCAAGGTTTTTTTTGGGCCAAATTCCACATTCTTAACTCTAAAAGAGGTTAGATCAACCACATAGAGATCAACTAAAGGATTGGCTTGGGTTTCTTCCACCAGCTCTTCTAAGGGCAACACACTTGGGGGCGGATTATGAATCAAGTTCTCAATAAGATCATCCTCGGTTTATGGACCCCCTATGGTAACCTCTACTGTACACAATGGTGCGGAATAGAATTCATCCTCATATTACTCCTCCAACTAGAGAGGTAAATCATGTTCTAGCAGAGGTTGGGCAGGAGGATAGAGGACTAGATGTTTGGACATATGCCCATTCTTGATTGTCATGTTCCCAGCTCAACAACTAATGTAGGCATTTGCAGTAGCCAACCAAGGTATTCCCACGATGAGAGGATACCCAGTGAGCTTTTCTTTTGGTTGGAGAACTAGGAAATCGGCAGGGTACTCCCAGGAATCAATAGAGACCATGACATCTTCCACAATCCCCTCAGGGGTCACAGTGGAGCGGTCTGCTAACTGCAGTATTCTTGAGGTCTTTCTTAGGGAACCCTGAAGGTTGAGTTTGAGCATATCGTCCATGGTCATCACATTAATGGCAGCCCCTAGATCAATCACGATATGGGGGATTATGGTGCCATTGATGTGGACATCGACTACAGGACTCCCAGGGTCTAGATATTTTGGACAGATTACCTACCCCAACATCAGGTCAAACAGTTGTCCTATGACATTAATAGTTTTGGCATCTCTCTTGCACTTTCCTGGGTGCCTGAAGCGCTTCTCCTTGATCATCTTGTTGTATATAGGCACATCCTTTATGGCTTGGAGAAGTGGTATTTTTACACATAACTGTTTCAGTTCTCCGAGAAGTTCAGTTTCTTCTGGGGTTGGTTGTGTGGTTCCAATTAGTCTCTCAGGAAAGGGTGGAATGACTTTTGGTTCACTTTTCCTGTTTTTCTTCCTCATCCTCCTTAGGAGGAGCTTGGCTATCTAGGAGAACCTTCCTAGATCGTAGGTTAATCTCCTGAATCTTCACAGCATAGGTTCAGCATGATGTTTCTCCACTATATACCTGTTGGGTCTGTCTGTTGTTGGGGTTTGGGTTCGGTTGAGCAGGTATTTGGGGTTGTCTTGGAGAAGCAGGAGATAATGGTGGTGGTTGAGTAGGTGGTGGAGGCAAAAGAGCGGGAGGAGAGTTATATTGGGGCCTCCACCCCTGATGAGGTGCATTCCACTGAGGTTGTGGCTGAGCATAAGGATGAAACGAATGAGCAAATGGAGGAGCATGGTATTGAAGAGGATATGACCAAGGAGGGGGTGTGCACCAGGAAGGATGACTAGAGGGTCCCCAAGAAGGCATGGAAGTGGCTTAATTGGGGTTGTAATAGCTCTGGGATGTCCCTTGCATTCCCTGCTGGTAAGGTCTGGGTCCATGTGACCTCCTTTGGTTCATGAAATAGATTGGTTTAGTGGCTCCTTCAGCCCCCTGATATGCAGCTTTGATTCCTGGCAAGGAAGGGCACCAATTCGTACAATGGTCTTCTTCACAGACTAAACACACTTCTATAGAGTGCAATGGACATTCATTCCTAGGATGCTTTCAAGTGCACCTGGGACAAAAAATGGCCAAATCCCTCTTGGCTTCCTCTCATTTCCTTTTGATATGCAAGGTATCCATTTGCATGGCAAGAGTCTGCCTCACCTCAGTCTTGAAATATTTCAGTCGATTCTCAAGTTTGTTTCTAAGGGATGAACTGGATAAGGATGTACTGGCTAAAGGTTGACTTCCCCTACCTCTCTTTCTAGCTGACCTAGAATGGTTTCTAAACACAGTCTTTATGTCATCATAAGGTAGCTGGTAGATGTCTCCCCCAGCCAGCAAATGGAGGGTATCTAGAAGGTCTTCAAGGACCCCTCTGAGCAGTACCAACTTCAAAGATTCAGGGTCAAGTGTGCACCTAGCCCTTTTATAACTGAGTTGAAACCTCTCTTCATAGTCTTTTAAAGATTCATACTACCCATGGTCATTTAGAAGATCTCTTCCTTAGTATCATTTGACCTACAGTAGTACCGGTATTTATCGTTAAAGACTTGCTACATCTAAGCCCAAGTTGTGATATTGTTTCCAGGTAACCCCATGAACTAGCACAAGGCTGCATCCTTTAGGGTAGAAGGGAACAGTTTCAACTTTTGCTCATCTTCTGCATAGTCATAGGTTCAACAGAGAACAACAAATTCAAACAAGAAAGTATCAGGATCTTCAATAGTCATTCCATGGAAGTGAGGTAAGGTTGAGGGACTTATGTTTTTCATTTTTGTGTCCCCAGTGGTCTCTCGAATAGGAAAGGCACCTTCTATTCTTTCCCCATTTCCTCTAACATTTTTTCTTTCATCCATGGTCTCAAGAGGAATGGTTTGTTGCTCTTCTTATGTTATAGGATCTTCGTATATCTCTAGAGGTTCACCTATAGGTTCTTCTGGATCACTGCCACCAAAGAAGAGATAAGGGTGACTCAGTGATGTGGTGGGGGTGTTGGGTAGGAATTTTCCTGAATTGTCTCTATTCCTACAAGGCATCAAAGGAAATCTCTTTTTTTTGGGTGATTTTTTGTTTCTTGTACCTGCAAAAACTGAAATGGATTGAACAACAATTGCAACTAACTGAGATGAATCTACTTTACTGAAATGAAAATTGCATAATTGAAATGAAAGCAGGAAGTGTCTAATCTATGCTTGTTGAAATGAAATTGCAGAATTGAAATGAAAGCAGGAAATGTCTAATCTACACTTGCTGAAATGAAATTGCAGAATTGAAATGAAATTGCAGAATTGAAATGAAATCAGGAAATTTCTAATCTACTCTTGCTGAAATGAAATTGCATAATTGAAATGAAAGCAGGAAATTTCTAATCTACTTTTGCATAATTGAAATTGCAGAATTGAAATGAAACAACTACTCTACTCTTGCTGAAATAAACTACTTAGCAGAATGTTGCAGTAGAAAATAGAAGAAAAGTAGTAATCACAAATACTCTGACGCTTCCTCGTTAACAGCACCAAAAAGAGTGGTGAGCTCCAGTATTACAGCAATAATGCTGCAACTCCTGGGGCTTCCTTCTTTACTTTTATCAACCCGGTAGTTCGTAACAAACTTGGAAGCGACGGTGCTATATGCACAAGTACTAGCTCTTACTACAGGCTGTCACTTGATCAGCTGGTGAAAGTTCACTAGGAGCTTAAGCCAACTTCTATGAGTTCTCAGAATGAGCTTTTACTGTGATGGAAGAAAGCTAACTCTATAGAAGCTATTCTACTTGCAGAAAGAGAAGGAAAATTGAAATGAAATGCAAACCCTAGCAAACCCTAGTTGTGCAAGAAAAGAGATGGAAACTACTAAAATGGGTGCCATTAACTTCTGAAAAGGTAAATTGCATTTATTCAAGCTACTTCTCAAGAGAGATGGGAAGAAATCATCTTTTTTGTACTTTTGAGTATTGTTATGTGGAATTATTATGCTTATGGTTTGACTGGTTGTGACTGCAGAGGTTTGGTGGCAAAGCAGGATGGACTTAGCTTTTGCTAAAGATGAGGAAGGTGTGTAGAGGTCCTAAGAAGTCCCTCGTACCCTTCTGGAGACTTCCATTGAGATCAGACTTCGAAAAATCGCTCACATGAACTTCTACAGGAGGCCGCAGTGGATCTACAGGAGGCTGCAGCAGATCTACAGGAGGCTGCAGCGGATCTACATGAGGTTCTACAGAAGGATCTATAGGAGGAGGCCAAAAGTGGTTTTTGTAGGTTTGAAGGTGGAAAAAATGGTGGAAAAAGGGAAATGAAGGTTGGGTGAAGGTGTTGGAGGGTCTAGGACTCTGTCAATGAAGATTAGGAACGAAAGAGAGGGTTGGAATCGTTCAAAGGGGAAGAAAGCAACTTTGTACAAAAACGCAGAAATTACGGAAAATTGGTGAAATGAGGCGAATGAGTGGGGAAATATTGAGATATGAACTGGTATAAGTTGTGCTATGGAGGAATGATAAGCTGGAGTGTTCTACAAGTGAGTTGCACACTTACGTCTCAAAACTGACCTAAGCAAGAACCAAAAAAAAACATAGTTTGTTTATTTTGACCTAAAAACATAGACCTGCTAAACAGAACTTCATGAACAAAAAATTATGTGAAAAATCCATGGTAAAAGAACAAGAAAGGATCTAAGCACGTGAATCCAAACTAATATCTACTTTTTCAACTCAAAACATCACACTAGAAATTGCATAAAGGGAAAAAAATTGTGTTTTTGGTGGCAATAGTAGTGCCTTGACCTCAAATCATGGTCCCAAGGAGGGAGAAAGGAGGTCAAGACCTGTTGGTAGCCTTTTTGGATCTTTCTCTATTACTACAGCAAACTACTTAAGCAACTTGAAGCAAGAACAACTATTTTAACCATCAATAGCAACCTACTTTACCAAAGCAAGATTTAATCTAAACAACAGAAATTATCCTATGAATGCAAGTAAAAACATATAAATACACAAAGGAGGTGTTGGGAAACTTGTGTTTGGCCCTAACCCAAGGGCTTCAGCCCTCTAGAAAATATCAGTGCTGGTTCAAAACTGGATTCATCTTCATTGATCAAAAAAATAGATGTTACATCACAAAATTGTCTTCAAAAAGAGCTCGAAAATGAGTTGAGTACAAGGTTGCACAGAAGTTCAAAAATAGACTATCAAATGGCTAACCTACTGAGGCTTGAAGCCTTCTTATTTATACAAGTGGGGATTCCCAACAGTCCTCCTAAACTTGAGGAACTCGGCTGCCTAAAACTAGAGATAACAGCAACCCTACTTGACTTGCTCGGCTGCCCCTTGGAATCATTGATGTGGGCCTTTGTACTCCGATTTGCTAATGGAGAACTTGAGGAAGGGGTCATTAATGAAGGAGACACCCCTCTTATAAGTCCTCAGCCCTGTTTCCTCAAGTTTGGTTGCCATTCTGCTCATAAATGCCTGGTCCTTGTCCAAAATTGTTCAAAAATCTGCAATAAACACTCATTAGACTATGTGGCAAAGTGACTATCCCCATTCACTCTATTGACATAAATATATTCAAAAACATGCACAAAACTATTGAGAATGGTGGATTAAAATAAAATAATAGGCAGAATGAGCCCATATAGTTACCCATTGCTGGGGCTCATCACCTTCATCATAGATTCCCCTGATACATTCAATAATACGAAATCTAAGACACACAATTGTATTGTGATTTTTTCCTTCTGATCCAACTTCTTCCAGTCTTCATCGGACATTGTCGTTGGTTTAGTACCCAGACCTACTGCGATCCACTGATCTTTATCCACTAACAGATCCTCCATCTTGAGTTTCCACAACTAAAAACTATGACCATTAAATTTTGTGATCTCTATCTTTCCACTGCTCACCATCTTCTTTCACCACAAGAATCAATCCCACAAATATCCCACTAAATAGGGTCTACCACATGCCTGAGAAAAACCCCTCAGCAATAAAGGCATCCCCTTAAAGACAAAACGGATCTAATACCAAATGTAGGTTTTAACCTCGTATAGAAATTACTTGCATACGAATTCTAAAGCCAGAAAATAAACAATGGCGAGAACATAAAACATAAAACAAATATACATAGAGATTTTCCCCTGGATCCCAAAATCGGGACTACCAAATTTATTTTTCATTATGTTCCTTTCAATGTTACAATAAATGTATATACATGTCGAAGCATCCATAAATCCCAATCCATTAACCCTGGATTAGAACATAACCATAATTCCCTTGACCGGATCTACAAAATACCATGGACCGAAAACCATCGCACCCAAAACCATGTACGAAATCCATGCACAAAACCATAGGTAGGTCACCCACTAATATAGGGTCCAAAAAAAATTCCCCGGACATTGCCCCGGACCCCATAGAGGGGGGTTACTGCCCCCCTCAAACCCCCCGACAAGGGGGCTTATCGCCCCCTGTTGCTCCCGGTGCAACAAAGGGGGGGCTCCATCCCCCCTCTAACCCCCCTGATTTTGCTACTTGGGCTAGTCGTGGAAAGAATATAACACAACCCAACATAATTATGTTTGGCAATAATAACAAGTTGTATGTCCAATAGGAACGGTCTTGATCCTCTATAAAAAGGATTTGACTTGCATTGTTAATATGACAGTCTAGTTCTGGAGACATATTAAAGTAAAGGATAAATTTGGAAAAAACAACAAAAAAATGGAGCCGATGTGAGTAGAAGAGCTTAGCATCTCACGAGAGACAAAGGAGTTTATTTTCAATTGGATGGCTAAGCAAGGGGAGATAAAGCAGGAAAGTGATTGAGCTCACCTGGATTTATTGCATCGGAAAATCAGATGGTTGCAGGATAAAATGGATTGCATGAAAATTTTCTTTGACAAGTTAATTGTCAAGATGGACCATCTCATCCCAGGTTTAAAATTTTCATTGGCTGATGGTGAGGAAGGGAAGCATGAAGAGACTGAGAGATCCATGGAGGAGGCACCGAGGCTACAAGTGAACATGATCGATGAATCCAATGAGACTTTGGTCAATACACTGTGTTTCTAGTGCCTCGATGAGATTGAAAGCGAGGATGCTCCTATTGGAGGAGCAATGGTGGAGGAATAAACTTCTTTCTTTTTTCTACATTATGTAGATATGTAGAAATTTTAGGGGTCTTTTGGAAGGTGTATAAGTCCAGTTGTATCAAAGTCTTAGTATGTATTTGGATCGCTAGTGTCAAAAGATATTTTCATACATTTTTTTGCAATGCAAAGTAAGTTCACGGGTCCATTGTAAAATGTGTTGGCCTTTAAACCAACTTTATTTAATAAAAAGGCACTAACCATTTATTTTATAATATTAAAAAAAATGACCCCATTACTTGCATGTGATTTTACAAAAATAGAATGAATTCTCTACACCAATTAATTTTTAACGAATTCAAGTCCTTTGGTGAGGTCAACGACTATTTCTTTACAAAATTTGAAAATTGAGGAAGCCAACATGAACATGCGTTGCTCTAGATGAAAAATGATCCTGTTTATGGAATGAGTAAAAAAATTGAAATTGAAACATTTGTTGACACGTACTTGTGTTGTGTTTCAAGTATACTTCCTATGAATCAAAAAAGTATTCAACACCATCATCATACAAAAAATTGTAGGAAAAAAATAAATGCATGGCAGGTTCAATTTTTCAATTCCACTAATGCGAAAAAACAAAAATACTTGAGCCTATGGAATTTGACAATGCAACTACAAAAGCAAATGGAAAGTCAATATTTGATGCATTAGAAAATATGGAACACAATGAAATATATACATTTGATTTTTTTCTTGACAAACTAGGTATAACATAAAGTGACTACATCCATGCAATTCAATATATTGTTAGGCGAATAACAATTCTATTGAAAAGGGAGCCAATAGACATATGGACTAATAAATTTGCTCGGCATATTCCATTAATCTAGGGTGCAAATATTGATGCTCAATTTGTGCTTGACTTATATGCTACAACCACTTATTGTAGTTCATACATGACAAAAATAGATAAAAAAATGATGTCGATGTTTAAACGTATACGAAATGATTTCAAAAAAAATGATGGTGATGTCATTGAAACAATTTCAATACTTAAAAAAGCTTTATTGAACTTGCATCAAATTTTTGCACAACAAGCTATGTATATAGTATATTCGTTACCATTGAACACTAGCTCAAGAAAACGTATATTTATTAATATTTCAACAATAGATGATCATTCATTTGTACTAAAAATATCAAAAGAACTAGAATGTGGACCAAAATAATTAGAAAAAATAACATGTTTAACAATCATCGATCACTATGTACAACAACCAGAAAACATTGAACATATATGCTTAGCAGAATTTGCAACATGTTATGCAATACAAGGCAAGAAGAAAAGAGGTGTTGAGAGACCATATGTTATGATATATGTGAAATGCAATAAGAATATTGACTCTAATAACTATTATAGAGAACAATTGATGTTGTATGTCCCATATCGTATAATGAGAACACTTTTAAAGAACAACATTCCACTTGGAAAAATGCATATCTATCATTTAAAGAAGTAATAAAATGCAATGAATATAAGTTCACAAACAAAACTATAAAATCATGGATTGATATTTATGACATGGAAACTGGAATTGAAAACAAAGAGAGTGAATTGTTTGATATAGACATACCTACATATCAAGAAAAAGATATCAAAATATGTTATCAAGACTAGAACATTGAATCATATTTTAAATATTTGCAAAAGGTCAGAAATGCAAAATCAATAGTTGAGAGACCTTACCAAATCGTAAAACAACCACATATATAAGAATAAATAGAATTATATCAAACCATGAGATAACTTAATAGAGAGAAAGAAAAAATAGTGAGAGAAATCTTGGTAACAAAAAAATAGATAATTAAATATACATATTTGTAACAGGTGGTTTGGTACTAGAAAAACATTTACTACAAGAGCAATCTTCTAATCTCTAATTCACATGTACAACAACATATTGGAATATGACTCAGCTCAACTAAAAGTAAGTGTAGTAGAATATACAGAGAAGGAAGCATTCAATGCAGGTGGTATAAAGGTGAATTTTGCATTCCATTCGTGAGTTAACAAATCATAATATCTTCCATTTAAAAGTGAAAAATTAGACACGTTAACAAAAGATCACAAACAACTTCATGTTGTGCTTATTGATGAAGCATCCTTGACAGGTGCAACATTCTTGTACCAAGTTGATAAACGTTTGCGAGAAATAAAGCATAGTTCATTAACTTATTTTGGAAATATTGATATAATATTTTCAAGTGACTTGTTTCAAGCACAACCTATCAAAGATTCTATAAATTTTTAATATCCAATACTAGAAAGGGAGAAAACACCATACATTTTTTGGAAGGAAAAAATAAAATGATATGAATTGCATATGACAATGCAACAAAAAGACAAAAAATCATTTAAATCCTCAATAAAATGCAAGTGAAGCAACAATTTTATGAAGACATAGAATATATAAACAATAATTGGCATAGACTTGCTCCACTAGATCCATTATTTCCATACCTATTTTATAGGAACCAGGATGTATAGAAGCACACTGAGAAAATTTTGTTACATGTAAAGGAAGAACTAATAGTTCTTGATGCAATTGATGAAGATGAAAGTAAGGAAATAGGTTATGTATCATATGAGAAAACAATGTGATTGCCACCAAAAATTCTTATTAAATGCAATGTCCTCATTGAGTTATATGCAGGAAACTACAATATAGAGGATGGTCTTGTTAATGACACTAATGAAATATGCAAAAGATAAGAAGAATGTTGACGTAGTCTGGATATATTTTGTAAATCCAGACATTGGTAAATTGCAAAGAAACAAGTATCGTGAACTATATGACAAAGACACCTCACCAAATTGGACCCCAATACCACATATTTCAAAATCATTGGCATTTGATAGCAAGAGCTTGAAAATTATAGTGCAGAAACAATTTATGATATAGTTAGCTTGTGCTAGAACAATACATCGATCACAAGGCTTAAAGTTAAATGGGCTTGCATTTGATCTGAGTGGTGTATCAACACATGGACTAGTGTAAACAGCATTGGCACACATTAGAACCATGGAATCGTTGTATCTTGTTGAGAAACTAACACAAAACAACTTCTACGTAAATAAGAACATATTAGAAGGGACAAAACACTTAAGAACTCATGGATCGTGGAAACCATAATATATACAAAAGCCAATAGCAAATGCAATTAATTAACAGTTTGAGTACATGAAGTCTATATGCTCATATCAATGACATTATATGTGTTGAAGATCTAATCAATACTATGATTCTTTGTATCCAAGAAACACATGTAAACCTTCCACCATCAAATAATGAATTTTAAGAATTCAATTTCAACATATCAATTTGTCTTCACGGAGTGCTTATTTGCATAGAAAAAACATAGAGCTCGTGTCAACCAAGAATACTTGCAATAACAAAATTGAACTTGTTTTATCAAATATATGTTTCCAATATCGAATATACATAATAAATGTATATATTGTGCCACGTGCATTTGTTCCAACAGTTATTGAAACAATTGCAATAGCAAAACCACAATTCATGCATAATGATTATATTTTTATAATTATTAGATATTTCAATATTGACATCAATTGAGATATCAAAAGAAGTAAACAATTATTAGAGTACATGCATTCGGAACAATTACGAGAAATAAAAAGTTTATTCCAAAGAAAAACAATAATTGATCACATTTGGACAAATTTCCCTATTGAAAAATTTCATGTTAATATTTCACATTCATATTGGAGTGATCATATACAGTTCATGCTTTAGTGCACTTTATGTGATTCCAATGGTGTATAAGCTTTGCATTTTGTTTTAAATCCCTAAACTTTACTAGTTACTATAAATGTACTACAGTAAATCTTTGGAAATCTTACCTGTTTCCTAGAGGCTGGAATGATACGCTTGTTTATCCATTTTGAACTCGAACTTGGCAAAAAGAAGTAATAATTTAAATGTGGAAATACAATAAGGAGCACAAAATGCAAGAAAATAAGAATTAATAACCTAATAAGTTCAGTTATTGTGAATACTTGTGAGTTATGTTTTAGAGCATGCCACATTTACTACACGTTGTGGGTTTTGGTATTAAGTTAATTTCATCGTGTTATTGAGTGAACACAACGTGCCAGGTCCACTTCCCATATTTTATTAAAGTGACATTCATTTCGGATCCAACGGTGTAAATTTTTTTGATGGGGTGGTTCCTATGGACATCGACCTCCAATTAGCATGTGGTTTTAAAATGGAGTTGTGTTCTAATGAGATCCAATGACCGAGATCTATTTGAATTGATGACTCAACAACGTATCACGTCCCAACTAGCACAAACACTAAACAAATTTGCGTCTTCGAAGAAATCTAGTGGCCCAGAGAGAGAGAGAGAGAGAGAGAGAGAGAGAGAGAGAGAGAGAGAGAGAGAGAGAGAGAGAGAGAGAGAGAGAGAGATCTAGTGGCCCTATTCAATCGCAATCGCGAGAGAGAGAGAGAGAGAGAGAGAGATCTAGTGGCCCTATTCAATCGCAATCGCGAGAGAGAGAGAGAGAGAGAGAGAGAGAGGTTATACCTTACCTTGGTGTGGGTCCCTATTGATTTAATGATTGGGATTCATAATCGTGATTCCGCTTGCTACCCAGGACTTTATCCTTTGATCGAAATTCCATCATGAACTATTAATGATTTGATTTTGTGAACTGAAAAGAATTGGCTGAATAAATCATCTTGTCCATAATACTTTTTCTTCTAAATTTTTCATTTTATACTACTTTGGCAATTATTTTACCAAAGTTATATATGATTTCTATGCATTTTTCATAACTTTTAAATTATCTCTATGTATATGTTCTAATTCATATCTTCTAAAAAAAATGGACAAAAATAGATGACATATAGTTAAAGGAAATGATAACTTAGCTAAAACGTTTCTCTCTATTCTATTTATTATTGCATTGCTACTTTGTTCTTATACATGTATCTGTTGTTATTTGACTATGACATTATATTATTGTCTCTTTTTACTATGTTTTGTATGTCTATGTTTTTTTTGTTTAATATATTCTCTTAACCTTGGAGTTTTTCCCTATAAAAGATAAATTTTCTCCTTAGAATAATTGGAAGTTTAGACACGGTGATCGAAACAAGCTAGGAGTAAAATGCAAGGTAGATGCATTTGTTCTAACATATGCATGTGACCAACCTATGACACTTGTTTGGCCTCCAACTTGTCATGATTCTGTGATGTAACTATCCATTTTCGCATCATTCCATTCACCCATTGTCATCATTTTTAACCACATTTATTCATAAACGCACTAAATTCCCACATACATGTTTACATGTTTTATTATTTCTATTATTTTTAATGAATTAAGAAGAATTTTGCATGGTTTTTCTAATGACAGTTTAGCAAGTTCAAGTTGTTGCAGTTTTGTCAAGTTTCCATAGCTATCTCCATGGCTGAGGTAGTAGCACCACTCTAGCAGGAAATCTAACACTTGGACTTGATTTCTAGAAGCTCCAATATGGATTCGTATTGATCAAATTCCACCCAACTTGCACATGTGGACCTCTAGCATCAAATCAAGGGAAAAGCGCAGCAGTTTTGACCAATCAACTTCAAACGTGTTTTCTGAGCAAGTGAAATTGAATTTCGAAAAACAAAAACATGGGTTTTGTTCAGAATGGGCCCAATTAGGTTTTCAACAAGTATTTTTGTCAAATTTGTTACCATTTGAGATATTTTCGAAGTTCTTTGGATACTTTTTTGCAGATTACGTGGATATATGGTTTTTCAATTTTTCATTTAATGCACAGTCAACAAAAAGGCCTCAATGAGATGTTCTTTAGCAAATTCGTGACATAGAGATAAGTTTAATTAGATTTGGGCTGATCTTTTATCCAAAAATCCATGAAATTTTATTTGATTTGATCTCATGACGAAAACTCAAGCAAGAAAATTATGAATTTATTAATTGTCTCAAAATTCTATAAATTGCAATCTCTTTGATCATAGATGTAAAGGATGATCAGAGATGTCAAGGATGATCTTAATTTGTAATTGTTGTTGCTTATTGAAGGAGAAGAACTCTATTTTTTTCATTGAATGTATTTTTTTTAATATGGTGCAACTCTGAATGAAATTGGTGATTTAAATCTCTTCTCTTGATCTGAGTTTTCAACACCTTGCATTCCTTAGGAGGGCCCCCTTGACACCTGTGAGAATAGTATAGATGCTTTCCATTTCTTTCATATTTTCATGAATGGTTTGTTTTACATAGATTAATTGATTATGCTTATCATAGCTTAAAAACTCATGCTTTCCCTAGATTAAATGCTTATGCTTCTTAGATTAAAATGTTTGATTCAATAGATTAAAGTTTGTAAGTTTTAGAACAAAATCTCCATGCTTTCATAGGGTAATCTCATGTTTTCTTAGATTAATAATCTTTATGTTTTTTTTCTAGTTTAACATTAATTTCCTTTCCAAAAACTTAGGACTTTCATAGTTTATATTAAAGAATCTAATTTCCTTTTGAAGTTTCCAATTCATTTCAGTTATGCATAACTATTGAAAGCTAATCTCCTGGCACATACGGTGTAGTTTACTTCACAAGCTCATGTACCTGAATTGACATATAAATGCAAGTAATTTAATAGTCAATTAAATTACCCAACAGTTTGGCTTTGTTTTTGGGGAAGTATACATAGGTGTTAGCTTGCAATTGCATCACATTCTTAGTTGCATCCATTTAGTTGCATAAGACTAATCTCGTTTTAGTACATCCTAGACGTAGATTCATTTAAAAAAAAAACAACAACCAAAACAAAACCTTCAATCACCTACCACCCCCACTATATCACGTGGTGCAGCAAGAGTGACACGTCCACGTCACGAATTCTTATTTTGTTGGTAGAAGAAGAGGTGACAAAAGAGGTTCAAGAAATGGATGGATATGATGACAATGAGGAAGATCCTTTTGGATTTCCCATTCAAGAAACTAATGTCAATGTTCATATGAAGAACATCCCTCCATCTGTACTTCCTAACTTCAAAGGTATGAGATCAGAAGACCTGGAAACCTTTCTTTTTGAATTTGAAATATTTTTTAGATATTATGGCGACTCATTACACACCCAAAACTTGAATTTGTTTCTGGCATTGAAAGATAGAACTCTTAAATGATTCATGAGTTTAGGAACAAATTCTATAAGGACATGGGATGATATGAAAAGAGTATTTTTGGAAAAATATAAAGATTATTGCATAGACCATGACCTTAAAAATGAAGTCTTTAAGACGAATCAAAAAGAGGATGAAAGACTATAAGATTTAGTGGAGAGATTTACTTATAACATCAAAAGATGTAAATTGCATAATTTAGGATCAGACACATTAAAACTCTCACACTAAATGCTATAAGGGATGAATGGATTGATCTTCTTAACCTGGTGAGAAAATGAGATGTATCTCAATTGTCATTTCAAGATATTTGTGAACTGTGCAAGAACATATCAAGAGGAAAAGAAAAGTATGTAAGATCCCCTCAAGATCCATTTATGGCAAGAGTAAGTAAATCGACATCAGGATTTGTAAGTCAAACTGAAGTTAAAATTTTGCTAGACATCCCTGTTAATTTAAATGAACAAATTAATATGCTAAGAATGCAAAACAAGCAAAAAGTTGAGACTGTTGCTTCATTTATATTTTTCCCTGAATGTAGAAAGAAACATGCTTCGCATGATGTCCACTTGATAACATTAAAATTTGTGAAATTTGTGTAGGATCACATACTACTAAAGGTTATCCATCATTACTAGGGTTAAAGGCATTTTACCAAGGAGCCAATCAAACATTGTAACAATCTTGTTATGTAGCTCCAAGAAGACCATGGCAGACTCATCAACCAAGTATGATGTAAGATCTTATTTCACAATTTCAGGGTTATGCACAACAATCTCAAAGTAATTGGAAAATACCCTTGCCTTGGCAACCTTGGAAATCTCAATCCCAACCTCAAAACCAACCTTGGAAACCTTGGCCATCTCAATCCCAACCTCAAATCCAATCTTGGAAATAGGGTTGGCAAGAGCCTTATAGAGGAAATCCACCATATCCTCAATCTTTTCCTCACTATCCTCAATACCAATATCAATGTTATCCATACCATTCACCTCCACCACAACATCAATTTCACCATCAATCGGCTTCAATTCAAACGTTCTCATTACCAACCACACAAGAACCCCAAAGATCCATTACCACTCAACTACATGCACAACCATTTTAGATCCCCAATAATAAAATACCTCAATCCACTTACAATGTCGAGGTACTACAAAATAATTCTCTAGTTGCCATTGAAGAACAACAACCAAAATAAGAAGATTCAGATAAGGTCCAAGAATCATGGATGTCTATCGAAAAAGAGCAGTTGTTGGAACCTGAGATTGAAAAGTTTCATGCATGCCTATCACCATATTCTATTAATGGTGATCACATCTCTAAAGACTTGCATGACATGATAGCAGGAAGACAAGATTACATTGAATCTTGGTTCAAGACAATCATTAGATCCTAGTACTCAATTCTTCAGTATTTTCCAACATAATCTCAATCAAGGCAGTTGGTCTCTCATATACTGGTACATATCAAAGAGTATATTTCAAACTTGCATATGATTTTATCTATCATATTGTTAGACACATGGTTCCATTGGAAGTATTCATATACTTGAACGAGATTTGTTTTTCAAGTAGAGTAGGACATATATAAAAAAATTTAAAAAAAAAAAAAAAAAGCAAAGAGGAAAATAAGTGTTATTGTGAAAACCATCTTGTTGGCGCAACTGGACATGAGCTTTGCTTTAAAACCAGGCAACTGGCGAGCAAAGTTCACAATAAGTTCTACAATTTTATGATGGTTTCAATATTTTATTATGGTTCTTCAAATCATTTTTGGTTCTACGCTCGAGTTGGTTGATGTGGGATTCCTTCAGGCCCACCTTCCACAGATCTTGTCCCATCAAGCTCAACACCTTATCTGGGATGAAGATCAGAGATTATTTGGAGTGCATTGGAACTTGCATACATCAATGGCAAGCCTCCTTGTTGACAACAATGGGAATACAACAATGTCTCTTGATTGTCAGATCTTTCAATTGACTCAACTTCAAACATTCATTCATCCAAGTCAAGATGTACGTAGGTACCTTGACACTCATTTACATTATTGTTGAGTTGTCTCACATTGGTTAAGGATTTTCATCATTGATCGGCAATCTAATGATTTCTTTCCATGCTCGACTTCAGCACATTCATTTGCATGGTAAGAATTGTACCATGAATTTAGGTTTTGATGAAGACTATATGGTTTTATGGGATCAACAACAACTTGCAATAGTATATTGTATAGGTTTCTTGCAGCAACATGTTCATCTTGTTTTCATTCAACAACAGCATGATAGCACCACTACAACGTTTTTCATTCATTTCATTTTCAAGCAAAATAATAAAATTGGGCCTATTTTAGTCAATATGCATTATTTTTCATAGTTTCTACTTTAGCATGCAGAACACAATCCAAATCAGCAATTCAAACTTGGAGAAAACAACTTTCTACAAAAATTGACATTTTTTGTAACAGCTACAGGGAGTTGCAGTTTTTGCAGCTATTTCTGTAACAGCCTTTTTTTTGTTGTAGCAGTTTGTTCTAGAGGCAGTTTTGGCACAAATATGGCAAGAGATTTGAGCAAAAATAAAAAAATTCTAAGCTTCTGGGTTTTCTCATGATATGGTAAATTGAGTAAAGCACAGGCAGAATTCAAAAAAAGTGCAATTATCCAAGACTTTTCAACAGGTTTTTAAGGCAGATTTTCAATTTTTATCAATGTGCACAAATTAGGACAAAATTGGGTATTTTTGGACAGCAGCTCACTTTCATCATCAAAGTGGATTCTAAAGGCATGTAGCCATAAAAATGGTAAAAATACATTGTTTCCCTTTTGAATCACTCAATTTGGACTTAAAATGAGTTCCTAACATATGTTTTTTGCAACATTGGGCAACGTGAAGAGTGAAACAGAGCATAAATTGATTTGACCATATCTTGCAAACCGTGCATCCGTTGGTCCTGAAATTTTTATGGTAAATGCATTGAGGTAGGGAAAATATATACACAAAATTTCAAGAAATTACAGTGTATTTTTCAAGCAATTGGTCGCTTTCACCTATGGCCATTTCTCAATTTTCTTGAGATCCATATACCCATTGGCCGAGATCTTTTATGGGAATATGCATAAATAGTAATAGTAAAAATATCAGAAAATTTTCAAGAGAATTTGATTTATTGTTTGAGAGAAATTGGAAAAACAAGTCTACTACATGAAAAAGGTGCATTTTGTGGAGCAAGGTCAAAGTGGTGGTAAATGCATCATGGAGAAGAGTACCTGAGTCAAGTCAACACCTAATAAGTCATCAGATCGTGTTCTCCTCCAATTCCAGAAGGTAAACTTGAGATAAAACTAGCTTTAAACTTTTTAATTTGTTAAAATTTCTAGAAATTTTGATGAAAAGCTATTATAAACATGTAGTTCCAATTTATCTCCCATTATGTTTTGTCATACCCTTTAACAACCAAACCCACAAGCTGTGATTGATTATTTGTTAACAAAGTCCTGCCACCCATGCAATCATCTCAGTGCTTTCCATGGTCATAATGATGTTTTTCGATGCTTTCACCACTCTCTTCTTAAACTTTCTCTTCTTGTTATTTTCCTTAATGGTCCGTCAACATGATGTTCTTGAGAAAAATAATTATTTTAAAAATAGAAAAACTTGACTTCATGGTACATGTTTGTAGCATGTGATCAAAAGGTACATGGAGCACTTAAATTATGTGTCATATTGTTCATCTTCAAATTTTTAATGGAAGCCAAGAAATGATGAGTACAAAGCCACAATAAGAAGGTTGCAACAAGGCTTTGTTGACACATTTTGGAAGCATATTTTAGGCTTTGATAAGTAGTATAACCCTCACCAACAACTCTTATTTTGTGTTATGTGCAACTCATCTTGTCAAAGCTTCACATTGGGAAGTCTTCTTCATTCATTAGTTTGTGAGTTCTTGAAGAAATTATTTGATAACATTGTTGAAATAGGATTGGTTGCTATGTATGGATGATAAGAAGACAATCATTACAGGTTGCAATCTATGATCATTTCCAGCCACACTAATGGGATGAACTTCACAAGGATGGAAATCACATTCTATAGATGGAATAAAACTCTTGATGTGTTCTTCACAATATGGTAGTCTACCAAGGCTTGAACAATTTGAGCACAATTAAGTAGTGACAAGAAACTTGTAAGTTTTTTCCAAGTTATTGAAAGAGTTATATTCGCAAAGGCTTAAATAGTGACAAGTACTTGGATATGCTACTATGTGGGCATCCTTTTCTTTCACACAAGTTTCATATAATAAATAATGAAGGGTTGATTTTATTAAGAAAAGAACAAATTAGTGAGCATCGTTTCTACCTTTATAGCATCCATGAGCAGCCTAGTATGTGAAGACTTCAAGTTTTTTGCCTTTCAAAGGAGGAAGGGTAAATCTTCTATCTTACTTTAATGACACAACAAGCAAGTGTAGAAACAGATAGTTATGCTACCAGATTAGTAATCTTGAAAAACAGAGAGAGAAAAGTGCATCATATTGAGATAGAGGGTCAATATTTCTCTCTTGGAGCTTTGGTAAAGGATTTAGTTGAAATGATAGAATAAAGGAACACAAGGAACCGGTTGGATCACGAAACTTTGCAATGCTTTGTTTGCATGAGGATATGCAAAACATCTGGTGTGGGGGAATGTTGGGCCTCCAACTTTTCATGATTTTGTGATGAAACCATCCATTTTCACATCATTCTATTCACCCATTGTCATCATTTCTAACCTCATTTCTTTGTAAACACACAAAATTCCTGCATACATGTTTACATGGTTTTTTCCATTATTTTTAAGGAATTAAGAAGAATTTTGCATGGTTTTACTAATGACAGTTTAGCAAGTTCAAGTTGTTGCAGTTTTGTCAAGTTTTCGTAGCTATCTCCATAGTTGAGGTGGTAGCACCACTCTAGAAGGAAATTTGACACTTGGACTTGGTTTCTAGAAGCTCCAATACAGACTTGTATTGGTCAAATTCCACACAGCTCTCACATGTGGAACTTCAGCATTAAATCAAGGGAAAAGTGTAGCAGTTTTGACTAGTCAATTTAAAACGCGTTTTCTGAGAAAATGAAAGTGAATTTCGGAAGAAGAAAAAAACATGGGTTTTGTTCAACATGAACCCAATTAGGATGTCAATGAGTTGTTTTCTCAAATTCGTTACCATTTGAGAGATTTTCGAAGTTCTTTGGAGCCTTATTTTCCAAATTACATAGATATACGATTTTTCAATTTTTCATTTATTGCACAGTAAAAAAAAAAGGCTCGAACGAGTTGTTTTTTAGCAAATTCATGGCATAGAGATAAGTTTGATCAGATATGGGCTGATCTTTGATCCAAAAATCCATGAAATTTTATTTGATTTGATCTCATGACCAAAACTCAAGCAAGAAAATTTTGAGTTTGTTAATTGTCTCAAAATTCTATAAATTGCAGTCTCTTTTATCAGAGATGTAAAGGATGATCAGAGATGTCAAGGATGATCTTAATTTGTAATCTTTGTTGCTTATTGAAGGAGAAGAAATCTATGTTTTTCCATTGAATGTAATTTTTTTAATATGGCGTAGCTCTGAATGAAATTGGTGATTTAAATCTCTTCTCTTGATGTGAGTTTTCAACATCTTGCAATCCTTGGAGGCCCCCCATGGAGATCTGTGAGAATTGTATAGATGCTTTCCATTTCTTTCATATTCTCATCAATGGGCTTATTTTACATAGATTATTTGTTTATGCTTATCATAGACTAAAAACTCATGCTTTCCATAGATTAAATGTTTATGCTTTCTTAGATTAAAATGTTCATGATTGCATAGATTAAAGTTTGTAAGTTTTAGAACAAAATCTCCATGCTTTCATAGGGTAACCTTATGTTTTCTTAGATCAATAATATTTATGCTTTTTTTCTAGTTTAACATTAATTTCCTTTCCAAAAAATTGGTACTTTCATAGTTTCTATTAAAGAATCTAATTTCCTTTTGAAGTTTCCAATTCATTTCAGTTTTTGCATAAAAATTGAAACCTAATCTCCTAGCACATACGGTGTAGTGTACTTCTCAAGCTCGCGTACACTTACATGATTGTCTTCTTACTAGCTACTAGAACTTGGTCGCTTAGAAGTAATACTTATGCATATAATGTGGCTTATTTTGTGTCTGTTATTGTGTCACGCCTTTTAAAATCTCTTTGCACAAAAAATAATAATAAAGGTTAGTTATATCGTGCTCTCCTCGGTTACATGTTGGTGAAGGTGCCAGTCATTGTGGTTAGTCGTAAACTAGATTTATGAGATGACCAATAGCTAAGTTTGGAGCAAGCAATGATGTCAATTATGCATAAGTTTCGGGAGATTGAGTCATGTATAAATTTCAGCGTTGAAGCATCTCCATGTGCAAAATGCCAAAAATAATCTCTATAAGTAAACAAATAAATGTTTAAGGCGGTTTTTAATGAGAGATGGTTGTTTGAAATAATATCTAGTTTTCTATTTTTAACAATCTAGACATATGCTAGTAGTATGATACTAACCTTTTTTTATTGATTTTTTAAATAGCTTTATATTAGTTTTACAAGTGGAATTTTATTTATTTTGAATATTTATAAACTACTCAATTTTATCTCAGATTATATCTGAAAATGTTTTGACAAAAATGATTGGTGGGAAGGCATCTGACTTTGAAATGTTATTTGAATGCTTGGTTAATGTATCTAGGGTCAGGAAAATGCAATCATTTTTAAAAATTGGCTTTTAAGTTCTATAAGTGGTGATCAATGTTATTAGAACCAAACGAGTCATGGAACTAGTGGACTTGAAAAGTAGGAATTGGACTAGAACCGCAAGAAATATATATTAGTTCTATTTGCTCTCCTCTATTACATGTCGGTGAAAGTGTTGGTCATTATGATTAGTTGTAAATTAGATCTATGAGGTTACCAACAACTGAGTCTAGAGCAAGTAATGATGTAGATTATGTATCAGTTTTAAGAGATTGAGTCATGTATGCAATTTCAGCGTTGAAGCATATCCATGTGAAAAATGAAATACACTTCTATTTAATGTCAGGAATAATTTGTATAAGTAAACAAATTAACGTTGAAGGTTGTTTTTAATAAGAGATAGTTGTTTGAAATAATATCTAGTTTACTATTTTAATAGTCTAGACATATGCTAGTAGTATGATACTAACCTTTTTTTATTGATTCTTTAAATAAATTAATATCAGTTTTATAAGTGGCATTTTATTTTTTTTGAGTATTTATAAACTACTCAATTTTATCTC
The DNA here is from genome assembly GCA_000404065.3 of Pinus taeda. Taxonomy (NCBI): domain Eukaryota; kingdom Viridiplantae; phylum Streptophyta; class Pinopsida; order Pinales; family Pinaceae; genus Pinus; species Pinus taeda. Next base: position 92,698 of record APFE030773473.1, read on the forward strand.
GGATTATATCTTAAATATTTGGACAAAAATAGCTGGTGGGAAGGCATCTGACTTGGAAATGTTAATTGAATGCTTGGTTAATGTATTTAGGGCCATGAAAATGCAATCATTTTTAAAATCTAGTTTTGGAGTTCTATAAGTGGTGATCAATGTTATTAAAACCAAACCAGTCATGGAACTAGGGGAATCGAAAACTAGGAATTGGACAAGAATTTGGGGAAAAGCCTGGACCAAGAATAAATCAACCAAAAAATACATAAGATATTTAAATTTTGAATATATATTGTTGGCTTGTTGAGGCTTGACCCAGGTTCAGAGTTAATTAGCCAAACAAATCCCGGTACCACTGGCCCTTTCAACAACAGTCCGTGGAGCGCGGACTGAGGTCTCACCCGAAGTAGTATGGGAGGGTGCTAGAACCAGGTTTCCACATCCTGGAGATGTATGATGACTTCAACTAGTCTGTGGTTTGTCCCTGCACGTAGGTTGCTTTGCACACTTTCTTGTTCCTTGCAGCCTGATATACTTCCTTCGCACAGCGCTACCCAGGGGTTGTGCATTGCGCTCTGCATCAAAACCTTTCTTATATTCCAATATTAGTTAATTATCTTTGCCTACTTCGGTGCTTTAAGTTATAATTAAGAACATAGAACCTTCATACAGGTGCGCCCAGTAAATAAACAGTATATTCGTAAATTATATCAATCATGCATTAACCCAAGAACAGATACACAGAATTATAGCAAAACTTCTCTTTATTGATTCTTTCCACGGTTATAGACTCGACTCGCCCTGCGCACTCAGCTGCAGGGGTCTGCGCACTCGGTTGTGGACTACTAGGCCTCTGTGCACACAGCTGCAGAGCCTTCTCCTACCCTATGACCCAAAGACACACTTTTCATTGTGACTCAATCACTTAGACTTCTCATACTTCTCTTCTATTATCTATCTCTTTTATACTTAGAGCCTCACTCTATTTATACAATCCCATGGTTCACGGACCATGGGTAGGTCTATCCAGCCGATATTACATTACAAAACTAGGGTGGACAACCCTGTGACTCTATCATACTTTCGTGCCCCACACCCACAATTCGCAGAGCTTTACAACAAGATTCGGCCAAAACTTGGGTTTGAGCCCCAAAACATGCCTTGGCGGGGATTCAGTGCCTAACAGGCCCCCAATACAAACATCATGACTCACCCTCGAGTCACTCTGTCGACGCGGCGATCTTTGCGTGGAGTCCTTCCAACTGTTCTCGAACTGCGCGGAGGTCAGTAGCGCACTAAGCTGCTGCTTGCTATATCTGTTGCATACGTTGTTCTGAGACCTCTATGTCTGAACTACTTTTCTGTAGTTGTGTTGGTATCCCCTTCATTTTTTTATAGTCCCACGCCTTTGTTCGAATCCTTGGGGCATGAAGACCATGCTTCGGCTGGTTAGTTAGATAGTCGGGCCACCTGTGTAGGGTTTTAAGCAGCTGCCATTCACTTTTCCTGGGAAAGGCTCTCCATTTAGTTTGACGAGCTATATCGTGCCTCCATCTGTGACATCCTTAACAATGTGTGGTCCCAGCCAATGCATTCTGAACTTTCCTAGGAATTTATCAAACTTACTATCATACAGCAGCACTAAATCATTTACCTTAGAGATGTGCAACTTAATATGGCAATCGTGTTAGGCCTTCTCTCACTGTTTTTGTACTTGTTGATGAAAGCCAACCAAGAACCATTCCTCCTCGAGTTCTTCCAACTGCATGAGCCTTTCGTCTAAGGCTTCGCGGTCTGTCATACCTATGAGCACTACTATGCGTAGGCTAGGTACAATATACTCCATTGGCATGACAACTTACATGCCATAAACTAACCGAAAAGGTGTTTGTCCCGTCAGTTTCTTGCATGTTGTCCTATAAGCCCATAGTATTGCAAGTACACGCAGGTCCAAATCACTCTGTTGCACATTGCATACTTTGGTTAGCGTAGTCTCTAGTATTTTGTTGAATGCTTCTACTGTCCCATTGGCTTGTGGGTGATTTGGTGTGCTTTTTTGGTGATACACCTGGAACTCTTCTATTAGTGCATTGATGGTTTCATTCAGGAAATGTGTACCGCGATCACTCATTAAGATTTTTGGATAGCCAAATCGAGTCAACACACGTTCAAACAAAAACTTTGTAGCCTTGGCGACCGTGCAGTCTTTGAACAGTTGTGCTTCCGCCCAATGAGTTAGGTACTTGCGGTGATGATATATCGCGCGCCCATTTTTCCCTGAGGTTTGATAGGTCCTACAAAGTTGATTGCCCACTTTTTGAAGGGTTGCGGCATCATTTGTCGATTCAAAGGCATCTCGTCCCTCCGCGATGGTTTACCTATCATTTGACATATATCACAGGCCTTACAGTATGCTTTTGAATCCTGATGAAGGGTTGGCCACCACAACCCTACGCGGAGAATCTTTTGTGTGGTCGCGCGTCCTGCATAGTGTCCTCCTGTAGTCGCCATGTGCTTCCACGAGGATCTGACTTCGTTCAAATTCAAGTACATACCTTCATAGTATCTCATCATTCCCCATTTTGTACAGGTGCCCCGCGATGACAGAAAAGTCAGCCACAGGCACCACCAGTTCCTGCTTTTGCTGGACGGAGTATTCCTTCGGCGCAGTCCCTGTTGTTAGAAAGCAGATTATATCTTCAAAGTGTCAATCCGTGACACGCACAGCAAAAAGTTGTGCGTCAGGTAATCCTTCCTCCAAACTAATAGGTTCCTCGCCCGTCTCAATACGCGACAATTGATCCAGTCCTGCGTTCAGGCATCCAAGCTTTACCACGACCTAAAAGTCATACTCTTGGAACAATAAGAGCCACCTACATATGCGCCCCCCCAACACAGGTTTTTTGACCAAGTATTTTAGCGTGGAATGGTCTGTATACATCTTGAAATGTTCTCCTAGCAAATAGTGTCAGTATTTTTGGAGCGCGTACACCATAGCCAACCCCTCACTCTCGGTTGTGGAATAGTTCTTTTTCACTTTGGACAACCTGCGACTTGCAAATGCAATAGGATGATCCAAGCCCTCTCCACCCTCTTGTGTGAGCACCGTGCCCAACGCTATGCATGATGCGTCAACATGGACATGAAACTCCACATCCCATTTTGGGAAGACCAAGATTGGAGCAGAGGCCAATTTCTCTTTTAGGACATCCAGGCTCTTCATGCAATCATCATTCCAGCAGAACATGACATCCTTTTTTAATAGTTTTCTCCATTGGCGGGGTGATCTGGGCATAGATTTTGATGAACTTCCTATAGTACCTCGTATGTCCCAAGGTAGCGCGCAACTGTTTAACACTTTGCAGTGCTTCCAAATTCAAAATTACGGCAATCTTCACGAGGTCTACCATTAGTTCCTGTTTGCAAACCACATGTCCCAACAAGTTCTCAAAGAGAACGAGGAATGTACATTTTTTTAGGTTCTGCGCAATTTGGTGTCATCGGCAAGTATCTGGCATCAAGCATAAGCTCGCTACATGGTGCTTGACCAACCCAAATATAGTCCAAACATCCAAGTAGATCCAGGAATTTGTGGATATACTCTTTGAATGCTGCAACAATTATGCGTGAAAATATCGCCAATGTGTTCTTTTACCCAAACGGCATAACGGTGTATTGAAGGAAGCCCCACTCAGTCGCGAAGGTGGTCTTTCTCCTATCTTCTGGCGCGATTTTGATCTGGTGGTACCCTGAGAAACCATCAGTAAACGAATATGCTTCTTGCCCGTCGACATTTTCCAATACTTCGTCTGTGAATGGAGTCAGGAATGGCTTGTGCACATAGGTGTCATTCAATTTCCTGAGGTCCACACATATTCTTATCTCGCCCTTCTGCTTGTTCCCCTGTACTACCATAGGGATTACCTAATCAGATTCTTCCACTGGCTCAATGATTCCCGCTGCGAGCATTTTGTCTAGTTATACGTGGACCTTTTCCTTGTACTTCAGATTCAAGCGGTAAGGCCTCTGCTTAACCAGTTTCACATCGGGTTTTAGGGTGATTTTCATCATCCCTAAATCACCAACAATCCCCTTTAAGTCTATGATCTTGGTTGGGAATAAGTCTTGGTACTTGCAAAGTAACTCACCGACCTTATCCATCATGGCATCATCCCAGTAGTCGTCGAGCGTTGCATACTTCGGTTCAACCTTCGTACCAATGTTTACCTGCTTTGTTTTTACTGGTGCGGTAATGTCAAGGTCTTCAATCAATGGCCCTTGAACCTCGTGATAGCCTTCAGTTTCTGGAATGTTAACTTTGTGTGGATCTTCATCGTCTTCTTCAATGTTCACCTTGTAACACTCTAGCGCGCAACTCAGCTGGGTCTCCCATTCAGGCAGAAGCACTTCCATTGACTCCTGGGGTATTTTAAAGAAAGTTGCTTTTACTGCTTGTAGTGCATCATCAACTGTATCCCACCAATGATCCTCAAACATGAAGGTTAATAGGAATCCTTTGCGCAAGACATCCCATTAATTTGTACCATGGTGGAGCTCCATCTCTATATACAAATTCATGGGTATAATATCCAGGGTGTGATAGAACAGGTGCACCCACTCAGGTTGTGGCTCTTCCCCATAGACCTTCGTCCATTTTGCGAGGTGCGTACATGGACCATCTCGTCCATCATACTTGTCTTTCAATCGCATTTGAGACTTCCCAAATTGTAAGTGCATCATCCTCCTACATTCACGCCAGTCCTAAAAACTTAGTTGGTGTGTACCCCACCACCTTGCAGGCGTAGCACGCAGTACCCATTTCAGAGCACCTAAACTTTGTTGTTATGGCACTTCTTTTTCAAATTTTTTCAAGAAATCATCCACCTCGCCCAACCTGTCATACATAGGCAGGTCTCTTGCCTATATTTCTACACAACGCAGTGATCTTTTCATCATGTTATAGTTGAGTGTGGTTACCTCATGTAACCGGTTCTGCCATCATTCTATCTCCTCGTCAGAATCTGAGGTGTAGGAGCTTTTGCGTTCCCAAGAGATTCGGCCATCTGCAGTTGGATTTACCCAATCTTGCTCCCACGCGGTTATCTTGTAGATGCAGTTTAGATCATCATCATTGGTGTAGTCGCGCACTGGCTCTATGTAGCGCGATCCTTCTGCAAGGTCTAAAGGTAGCACTAGGCGCAGTGACTTTTTATCAAAAATCATATTGCACTTCTTTATATTTATCACTCCATTCATGTCAATGGCCAAATATATTCCCAGTAGTGCAAGGTAAGGATTGTTGTCATCAACAATCTCTATCACTTAGAAATTTGCTAGCGAGCTTGTTCCTTCGATGTCTACTGTGATTCCCTGCAATCTTCCCATAGGTAGGATATTTTGTTGGTTTTCCATTCACATTTGGATAGGAGACCATTACAACGGAGGCCTGCCCATGCACTCCCATATCTGCTTTGGCAAGATGTTCACGTATGATCCTAGATCCAGAATCACTTCATCCATCTCACATTCCCCAATCTGCACGGTCAACCTCATCTCCCTTCTTGTTTGCGTCATGTGCTTCCCAAGCTTTCAGACTACACGCAGCTCCCCTAGCGCGGTCCCAACGCATCTAGTTATGAGTTTTGTAGCCCATTCACGGCCTTGTTGTCACGCAGTAGCTTCATCCATGTCTCTAAGAATGTAGTGAGCATCGACGGGTCCATTTCCAACTCTAGTCTGTCCTTACTTCCTAAAGTGGAGGCATCAGCGAAGCTCCACTTAGCTTCCATGAAGATCTCCTTAGTGCACTCCAAATCAAATTCTGGTTCCTTTGTTGGAGCCTTGTGAACCCATGTACTTTCTTCAGGTTGCTTACCTTTGTCATACCCTGTCGTAATACCACTCCAGAGCACGATATTTACATTGGGGTCTTCCTCGCGTGGCTCAAACCTCATCATTTGCAGGTTCTGAGTCAGGGGAGGCTGGAGTGCTCCTTTATCTCGCAACCTCGCTATCAGTGTGGGACAGTCCTTTGTCTCATGATTAAACTGCATACAATATAAGCATGATGGTCTCATCGGATTTGTACAATCACAGAAATAATGCACCGGCCCTCCACAATTGTAACATATCAGCTGTCTGCGACCTCTTCCTAGTCCCATTCCACCTCGACCTCGTTCATGCCCCTGAAATCCAGTGCGCGCCATTCCTCCATTTTGATCAATGGCCTGTGTTTTGGCCTAAACTCCGTAGGCATGAGTTTGATCCATCATCAGTTCATAACTTATATAGGTGTGCTCATCATGTCCTACTAACCTACAGAAAGTACATAACAACTACTGGGAATTATGTGTATACTTCTGTAATAGATGGCAATTATATGTAGCATGCTTCCCTCCTATCTGACAAATCATGCACCACAATGCAAGCACCGCGCTTGGTCCTACTTGTGCCTCCGGTCTCAATGGCATTAGTCCTCCTCCCGCGAAGTAATTCATGAACACTAGGCAGTGGTCCTTGTCGTGTCCTTGGCCCTTACACTTTATGCACCATACCTCATTGCACACTTCTAGGCAAATCGTCATGTCTTGTTTCAAACTATGCATCTCGAGGCACAAGCTCTTCAACTGCACATGAATCTACTCGACTCCCAGGTTAGGATCTTGTATCGGAGTCTCGTGCAATCTCATCCCGACCTCCAAAGCTTTAGCCTAAGTTTTTGCGACAACGTGTTCCATATATGCGGTGTTAATGAAGCTACAAACCATTCATGGTGTTGCCCATCTGTTAAGGTCATGTTCGCTTCGCGAATTGTGCACTTCAATCTTTGATCCAGCGCCCACAGTGTTTCGCCTGGTAGCATTGTGATTTCTTTAAAGCCAATGATCGACTATGCCTCTAACTTTGGCCTGCTAAATTCTTGTTTAGCGCAGTCTGGATATCTGCTACCCACGCATTCGGATTGTCATTGGAATGCTTAATGTACCAAGTCAGTGCACAATCCGGCAGAGCGCTAACCAACGTTGCCTTCCTTAAATTGTCATCCGTGACACCCTGTGCTTCCCATACAACTTTATCATGAACCAAAACTAGTCCGGATCTTCATTCCCTACTCCCTTGAACACTGGTATTTTTATCGCTCTGGCCATACTACTTTGCGGTGGTGGTGGAGGTGGTATGGGCGAAGTCGGGGGTGAAGATGGTGAAACTGGTGGTGGTGTGGGTGGGGGTGGTATGCGCGGAATTCTCTGTTTTATCATATTGATCGCACTTCTTGGTGAAACCTTCACAAGCTCCTCTTTGCCTCCACACCGAGGTGAAATCAAGGGGCTAGTTTCTAGTTCAATGCTACCTTCATTTCTTTAGATCCTCCCACTCTGCATAGCCCCAAACATCAATTTATTCACATAACTCGCTTTTCACACAGTAGCATTCTAATCCAAGTGTTCAAATATTTAACGTACTTACCTCGCGGTCCCTTGAGGAAGCATCGTTCGGCATCTCTATAGCTGACTGAAGTATCTACCGTGAATTCGGTGATGAACCCTCCTATGATCTGTGTCAGCCAGTGAGTGACAGTGCACATGATCTTATCTTTCGATTCTTCTAGTCTGTGCACCAATTATGGAGACCACACAATAGGTTTGTCAAGTTTACACCTTCCTTGGCTATCTTCTAGCTTCATGATCCACTTGTACAACTCCATAGGGAAGGATGTAGAGAAAATTTCATGGATTTCCGTATATAAGTAGAAATCTAACCACTCTTCCTTTGATAATCACGAATTCCTATTTTCCTGCGTCGTGAACTCGTGAATATTTCTATCCAACCACTCTTCAATCCCTTTCTTTGTTGGATTCCAATGATATGACATCACACATCTCTATGCAGATCTCAGTCCCGACAATGAAACCATTTGTTGGATTGTTGGGGCCTGACCTAGGTTCAGAGTTAATTAGCCAAACAAATCCTTTTACTATTGGCCCTTTCGGCAATAGTCTGCAGAGCGCGGACTGAGGTCTCACCCGAAGTAGTATGGGAGGGTGCTAGAACCAGGTTTCTGCACCCTGGAGATGTCGACTAGTCTGCAGTTTGTCCCTACGCGCAGGTTGCTTCGCGCACTTTCCCGTTCCTTGCACCCTGATATATTGCCTTCACGCAGCCGTACCCAGGGGTTGTGCACCGCGCTCTATGTAAAAACCTTTCTTATATTCCAATATTATTTAATTATCTTTGCCTACTTGAGTGCTTTAAGTTATACTTAACAACATAGAACCTTCATGCAAGTGCGCGCAGTAAATAAACAGTATATTCACAAATTATATCAATCATGCATTAACCTAAGAACAAATACACAGAATTCTAGAAAAAATTCTCTTTATTGATTCTTTCCATGGTTACAAACTCGACTCGCCTTGTGCACTTAGCTCCAGGGGTTCACGCACTCAGTTGCAGACTACTAGGCCTCTGTGCACATCGCTGCAGAGCCTTCTCCTACCCTACGACCCAAAGACACACTTTTCACTGTGACTCAATCACTCAAACTTCTCATACTTCTCTTCTATTATCTATCTCTTTTATACTTAGAGGCTCACTCTATTTATACAATCCCATGGTCCGTAGACCATGGGTAGGTCTATCCAGCCGACATTACATTACAAAACTATGGCGGACAACCCTGTGACTCTATCATACTTTCGTGCCCCGTGCCCGCAATTCGCAGAGCTTTACAACATGATTCGGTCAAAACTTGGGCTTTGAGCCCCAAAACATGCCTTGGGGGGGATTCCATGCCCAACATATATGTGTGTGTGTGTGTGTGTGTGTGTGTGTGTGTGTGTGTGTGTGTGTGGATATGTATACATATGTGTGTGTGTGTGTGTGTGTGTGTGTGTGTGTATACACACACATACACAAAACCCTAGGTTAAGCTTTCATGTAATAAAAGATAATAAAGGCAAAAGTAAGGCGAAATGGGAAGCTCCTGCAAGGAAAGGAATGTGATGGTTGATCGTCTTTCCAAAAAGGTTGTGCAGCTGAACAAGGGACCATGGATAATTCAGGATTTCAGAGATGATGCATTTTATCAGTTTTTTCATCATCCATTCATCAAGATGGATGGTGACTCTTCAGAATGATCTTCATGATCATTCAATTCTTTTTTTACTCAAATTTTATGGACTCCTAATAGACTATGTTTTAAATATTGTTTAAATTTTACTGCATTATATGTTGATATATGTAAATATGTAATTGAACAAGGACTGTTCTGATCACAAGTGAATGCATCCCATACATTCCAATGATACAACAGGTAATTTTCTTATGTTATTAATGAAAATTGCACCTTTTTCCTAGGAAAAAAGATAAAAATAAAGTAAAAATAAGACCTACGTCACGGACATGTATTCCAAGTTGAATGTTAGGAAAACATTATAGTGGGCATCACTTTTTGTTTATTAATGGCTATGAAAATTAGCAAAGGCATTAGAAAAAGGCAAAGAGGCATTAATTGACATTTAATTAGAAGAAATAAAGTAAAATAGGAGAAAAGGGAGGTAAAGAGACACATATTTGCATGCAAGGGAAATTAGAGAGAAAATGAAGGGAAAAGGAAAATCAATGATAAAAAGGCATCAGAGGATCACTTCACAGCTTTTTCCAGTTCATTTTGGATATTTCCTTTCATTCTCTCTCCCATACACTCTTGCACCCTTAGAGTAATATTGGAGAATTTGGGCATTCACTTGGATTTAGAGAAAGGAAAGCAAGGAGAATGTTGGATGAACAACTTCAGCAACAAGGTTTTGCAGGTAACCGGTTGCAAGCGTGATTGTCTAGCTGAGGTATGAATGCATTGTATATGCATTTGTATATTTGGTTCATTTGTTGTCATTGGCATGGGTTTTTCCTAGTTTGGCAGTGGTTTTAGCCTTGCCTTGCCATTTCTTGGATAACCATGGTGTGATGGGATTCATTCTCGGTTGATCTTTGGATTATAAGAAGGTTTTGGAACCGAGTGAGGTGGTCTCGGGAAAATTCCCAAGTGTTGGGGGAAGAGATGGTTTTCTCCGGGAAGCCCTTGAAAAGTGGGTGGAGACAGGCAAATTCCTCAAGGTATGGTGAATAAATGTTGAGGCATCCAAGATTGGTTTGGTTTCATGATCTCGAGACTAATTTAGATGAGATCAAGTAGCTTAAGGATGGAGTTGGTTTAACCTCTAGAGTCCCTGGTTGATTATGTCTTGGATTATCTCATGAGATCCCATATTCATGCTTGGAATATGGCATGGGGGTGATTGGCTGAAAGAAAGATTTGGTTCAGCCCAATCTATGGTTGGGTGGTACGTGGAAGTCCCTGACTTGGTTGGATTTTTCATATGTTAATAAGAGTTCTTTTTCCTATTGTTATCTATGAGCACTTGTACTTGTTATTATGTTTATTTGATGGTTGATTTGTCATGGTTAGTATTTTGGTTATATGTTGGTTATAAGCATGGTTCTATGACGTGCTCTAGCAATGGCTCTTATTCATAATTTGACAAGTATTTGAATGGTTGATGAACACATGGGCTAACAAGTGTTGTTGCAACTACTTGAGTGGGTATTAGACCTTCTTCATGCTTCTCAGATGATGTTCAAATATTTATGATCAGATATGCATTCATGACCTATAACTTACATGTTTAACATATGTTTGATGAAATGTCTAATGTGTACTAGGTAGTCTAGGGTAGGTTCTTTCTTCAAGTTTGAATGTTTGGCATTATCGTGATGTTAATTATGATTCTGGAAAGTTACAGCTAATTCTAGGCAATGGTCTAGAGACTACGTTGGAAAAGTGGCTCAGATATCAGAACCATTGGCATTGAATTGGAGGATGGAAGCAGGCTTGTGTGTGCAATTAGGACCTCATAACTACACTCTTGCTTTGTTGTGTGTGCAGTTAGGGTGTTAGATTAGTGAAAAGGGGTTCCAGCTCACGGATTGACCTCCTAGGGTGGTTTGCAGCCTCCTGAGTGGTTTGTGGACTCTAAGGGGTGTCAGTAAGTGTTCAGTTTGTAGGCCCCACTTCCGTAACTGGAAATTGGAGGTTGGGTCATGTCATAGTAGCACTCAACCCAAGATTTATCCTATGAGCTTGTACAAGTGGTTAAATGTTGGGATGGGTGGTCACACACACACACACACACATATTAACAAAAAGGCTATAAATGGCCTCTATAGTGTACGAAGGAATCATACTACAACAAATAACTATATATGATCAAAACCATTGGCTATATTGGGATCATCATCATTGATATCACCCTATAAGCATTAAAATCCAATCCTAGTTAAAATTCATGTAAAAAATATAAGACCACAGTTGATGGGACACGTATTCCAAGCTAAATGGTGGGCAAAACATCCTAGTGGGTGTTGATTTGATTTATTATGGCTAAGGAAAATGGAAAAGGCTTTGGAAAGGAAAAATGGCATTTTGGCACACTTATTTATGAAAATAAATGAAATTAGGAGAAAATGAAGGTGAAAGGTCTCAAGTTGCATGTAAGGAGGAAATTGAAGGAAAATAATGGAAAATGAAGAAAATCGAGGCCTTGTTGATAAAAAGGCTTCTGAGGATCAGTGGGCAGACTTGTTCAGTGTAAGCTTAATTAGTTCAGTTTTGATGGAGCTCTCTTCTATTCTCTCTCTATGATACTCTTGGATACTTAGAGCTTTCTTGGAGCACTCTTGGAGAGTGTGGTATACTTGGAGTTTTGGAGCAAGAAGGTGAAGGAAGAGAAGGAAATTGTAAGAGGACATCAGGATCAACAGCTACAGTGGGATTTGCTTGTAGGTACCAAGTTGCATGTATGTTTTCCTCACTATTTTTGGCATGCATGACATATGCATGTGGATTCTTGGTCATGATCTATCACTAGCATTGAGGATTGTCGATATTGACAGTGGATTGCCTAGCCTTTCCGTTTCCTGGATAGCCATGGTGATTGTGGATTTGTTTTCCTTGTTTTGTTTCGGTTGGTTCTCATGTTTCCTTAGCTTGGGTTGAGTTACTAGTCCTAGAATCCCTAGTTGGACAAAATATCTGGAAGCCCGGTAAAAGTTGTGGGTTGAGTTACTAGTCTTAGAAGCCTTGGTTGAAGAAGCACTCTAGAATCCCTAGAAGGCTTGGATAGAGACCAATTTGAAGATGGTTTTGTGATGTCCAACCATGAGGTGGAATCTTTGTTTGATGGATTGAGGTGAATGGCCTCTGGAAGCCCTGGATGGTTTTGAATTGATGTGTTCTATGATATCTTACATTCATGCTTGGAATATGGCACAGGACTGAATGGATGAAGAGATATTTGGCTCAGCCATTCTATGGTCGAGTAGAACGTGGTAGTCCTATCCTGAGATTGGATTTTGCATCATTAATTGAAGGTTATTTCTCCTTGTATTTCTATGAGTATTATATTGATTTATATGTGGATCATATGGTTGTGATTGCATTGATATTTTTGCTTCTATTATGTTAGTAGTATGTGTTTTATGATAGTTTCTATGTATGGCTTCCATCATGTTTTTACTGGTATATGAATGAAAAATGTATCTATGGCCTAATGAATGAAATCGCATTTAAAGTGATAAGGAAACAATGTCTCATAATGATTCTCAGCTAAGTATGAGACCCTTATGCTTAGATTTGTTATTACACCTATATATTACATATTCATGATATGTTTGACGAAATGCCTGTCATGGCTAGTAGGGGTCTAGTCAAGGTCTCATTTAAGTGATTACATTTATACTGTCATTTCCTTGTTAGTTTATTGTTACGAAGATGTGATTCAATTTTCGGCAGTGACCTGGGCTCTGGGCTTGAAAAGGTGGCTCAAATACCGGTGACACTGGCACAACACTGACTAAAAGAGTCCCTAGATGCTGGCTTGAAGGCTTGTTAGAACGTCCAAAGGTCCCCAGATGTTGGCATGCCCATAGCATGAAAGCGTCCAGAGGTCAAGCAGTCAAAGATGTCAATGGGACCCAGGGGCTGGTTGGCATAAAGGTTGGGTCAGTTCCTGAGGGTCCTAACGCTAATGTTGGATGTCTGTATGGTGTGTTTACGTTGGTTCCAATTCCTTAACGTGACTTAGGAGGCCAAATGATATCATAGTTGCCTCTCGTCGCATGTTTACCCCGGCTAGCCAATTGCTTGGGTAGATGTGGGAGGAGGCTGTTACAGAGTGGTAACAGAGCATGGTTCACCCCTCAAACTGGATGGGCGGTGTGTTGGCCATGCATTCATGTCGGTTTCATATGTGTTCATTATGCTTGTAGTCCATGTTCTTGTTGCATTTGCATGATGTTGATCATGTTTGTATTGATGTCCCCATGTGAAGGTTGACGATGTTGTTGTGGAATGTGTCATCATGAGTGTATGGTTGTATATGCATTTGTTATGCATGTTAGTGTCTATAAGGTTGTTATGCATGCATTGTCATGGTGCAGGTTGTTGTGCATGAGGTCATTTTATGCAATTAGGTCATCATGATTATATTAGTATGTTATGATGCTAATGTGTTGGATGAGATAGAGTAGGGATGCAGACCATCAAGGTGAAGTTGCAGCATTGGACCTCGAGGCAAGAGCATGTCATCCTACAGGTTGTATGTTGGACATGCAGGTATGTAGGTTAAGGATTGTGACATGCATTATGGTTATGTGTATGCCTTTCATTCTATTGATGTTATGGTTACATACATGATAGATGCTAGTTGATTAGTGTAGTGGTTGTATGCATTTCTATTTTTGTTCTATGTTAGATAACTTGGTGATGAGGTTATAAGTTGTTGATGAGCATGATATATAACTTGTTGTCGGTATATGCTATTAACTTGATGATTAGAGTTATGACATAAATATCTTGATGTTATATGTATCATACTAAGTTGGATTGATCTATGCAAATGGTTAGGGTTATGACATTCAGGTATGAGTCAATATGTTGTGATATTATGTCATACTAATCTAGACTAATTGTGTAGATGTGATTATTACGTTTGAATGATAATTGTTTAGGAGCTTATGATGTGAACATGTTAGCTAGTGACTATTATGGATATCATGACCTCATTTGTGGTTGAGTTGATATGTTGTGAAGTTATATCGTGATAATATGGATTGATTGTGTAGACCAAATTGCCTCCCCTGAGATACATTAAGGTATGAACTTTCTTATATCATCTACTTTGTGCTTGATTGTTTGATTGTGAAGTTTATTTCGTGTTTTAGTGTTTGGTGTATATTATGTCGTCTAGTTGATTTATTTAAGATGGTATGTTTGAAATTTTGTTGAATGTTTGATGAATTGCATGATATGAGTATGTGTCTATAAAATTTCTCACCGAAATGATTGTGTTTTAAGATGATTGTACTAACACATATGTGTTGAGACAATTGATATGTACTTGAGTGTAGTAGGTGAGAGTTGTAACATTATGTCTAAAGACTATGAGTTGACTATGGATTATGACATGATTGTTAGTCTTGGTAAAGGTTGATTTCAAATTGATAGATATGATTGTCTTGATATTTGGAACATGTGGTTGACTTGTGTAAACAGTTGCAGGAAACATGCTTGGTATTAGCGTGACAAGGTAGTAATTTATATGTTTAAATAACTAACAGTTGGGTGATGTGATAGTACATAGTAAGCCCTGATTGCAACAAGGTAAAAAGGTAAAATAAAGGAATTTGTCAATAATTTCTTTGGCTATGTTTAGAAACCCTAATTCCAAATGAATGAGTGTTTTGCATATAGGATGCCTTCTTAACCTTGATTTCATCTGACATTATGTGGGTATGTGTTATACTTATGGACATGTATATGACAAGCATAAAAGTTGGTGTCTAGTTATAGCTAGATCTGTCAAAGGAATTGGAGTCCCTTGATAGATGGCGTGGATGTGTTCAGGTGCAAGACAGCATGCTTGGCACAACAAGGTAAGGTAACCAGTGTATTGTTATGATTACTTATGCACTTACAGTTATGCATTCATGGTAGTATGATGCAAGGGATTGCATGGAAAAGAAATTGAAATGGAACCTTGAAGAAGGCTCAAGTTGATATTTACCTTAGAAGCATTGGGAACCATGGGGATTGAGTCATGGTGTCTATTGTTAGTCTTGTGCTTTTGGTCTTTTAGTGATTTATTGTGCTTGATTGCAATTTTTTTCATGCCTTGTGCATGGCCATGCCACTTTGTTTGTGGTGTTGTATTGTTATTGGTTTTCATGGTTTTCTTCTTGTTTGTTTCTTGTGCTTTCCTTTTAAGTTTTTAGTCTTGGGAATTGGCTGGGAAAGAGGAAAGTTAGTGGAGCTCGGAGAGAGCTTAATGAAATACAGTAGGCAATGTAAGACTCATATGAAGTCGGTGCATGTATAAAGGAAGTTCAAGGGAAGAGTATGACAACCAGTTGGATTTGTTGGGTCCATTGGTGTAAATAGATGATGATGGGATAGTCATGGGAAAGGTAATCAAGAAAGGTAAGGTGAATGGATTTGAGGCGTCATATGCCTTGGCTATGTTAGGAATTGTTGTTCTCAATGTTGCACATGTTTTGCATGCATAAAGGGAGTTCTCTTAACCTTGATCTTATGATATCTAGTAATTATGTTGTGATCATGATTATGTTGTGATCATGATCATGTCTGATAAGATCATCATGGATCGTGATTATTTTTATGCTAATGTTTATATGCATATATGCATGTATGTATGTATGTATGTATGTCGTTGTCTAACAGGATCATGATTGTTTAATGCTAATGTCTATATATGTGTGTGTGTGTGTGTGTGTGTGTGTGTGTGTGTGTGTCACTGTCTGACAGGGTCATCATGGATCATTCTTGTGGAAGAATGATTGCTTATGTAGGTGAATGGCATGAAGAGGCTCACGGTCTTACGAGGAATCAATTGAGAGGAGCGGGCTTAAAAAATCTATGAGGTCAGTATCATGTGGTTATGAGTTGATATTATGTGATTATATTATGTTTATGTTATGGACAGGCTATACCGAGGGATACATCGGTGAAATGAAAGTAGTATAAGCATGAATGGAGGGGAGACATTGGAAGCAAGGTTGCTTGGCAGAGACAGTGTGGTTTTGGATTTGTGGTACTATTGTTGTGCACATGTTGTATATGTTGTACATGTTGCATCTATGACGTTGTGTGCATGCGGTGTTGCGTATATATAGTGGGTGCACATGTTTTTTATGCAATGCTATGTACAGGGTGGTATAGATATTATTCTGTGAATATTACATATGCAGTGATGGGTACAGATGGTGTTATGTACATGTTGGAAATGAAATGTTATGTAAATATTGTATTGGTCGCATGTTGGATATGCAATGTTGTCTACATAGGGTGTTATGTACATGTTGTATATGTAGTTCTATGTGCATATGGTGTTGTGTGGATGTTGTACATGTGGTGCTATGTACATATGGTGTTGTGTGCAGGATTGTACAATTACATATGGTGTTGTGAGCATGTGGTTTCGTGTACATGTTGTACATATGGTGTTGCGTGCAGGTGGTGTTGCGTACATGTCGTGCATATGGTATTGTGTACATGTGGTTTCATGTACAAGTCGTGCATGTGGTATTGTGTACGTCTGGCGTTGTGCACACATTGTATAGGTGGTGCAGTGTACATGTGGCGTTGTGTACACATTGTGTAGGTGGTGTCATGTACATGTGATGTTGTGCACACATTGTGCAGGTGGTGCTTTGTACAAGTGGCACTATGTACATGTTGTACATATGTACTAGTTTACATGTGGTATTGTGTGCATGTCATACATGTTGTGTTGCAAGCATGTGGTACTATGTATGTGCATTGTGTAGTCATGGTACCATGATAGGTGCATTCATTATGTTGTATGTTGTGCATGTATATGTATTCTGTTGTATTGTACATTGGGTGTAGGTATATGTATTGTGTGGTGGCGTGCACTAGATGTAGGCGTACGTATTGTGTCGTGTTGTACATTGGGTGTAGATGTATGTGTGATATGTTAGGAGTAGGTGCATGTATTGCATGGTGTTGTATGTCATATGTGGTTGTATGTGTGTGATGCACACTATGTGTATCTTCACATGGTTGAGGAAAAGGCACTGGGTATTTCTCGGGTGTGGCAACCGATTTGGTGTGCATATGGAATAACTATAAAGGTAGAAGTAAGGATCGATGAAGGATAAGTATCGGTATCTTATTGCAGTTTTATTATGCATGTGATCTGTAATTCTGACTTGTGAAGATTATATGTAATTTATGATTATGGTTTATGATGATTTCATGTGATTCATGACTTTAATTTATGATGGTTGTGTTTTGATCTAACCTATTGTGATATGTTTATACATGATGATTTGGTCAAAGATGTCAGTTTGACTTGTTGTGATAGGAAGCGAACAGAATTGTAAGTATACCTTGTTAACAGGCCACCAATAAGGTATGATGTGAATTAATTTCAATTTATTTTAAATCTAATGGAAGTTGTGTGCTTGGTATAGGAAGCACAAAAGTGCCCGGTTGAGTGGTTGAAATCAACTGCAAGAGTTAGCAGCAGCAGTGAAAGGAATCATTGTAGATAGCAATATGTTGGTAAAGCAATTCAGGTACGACACTTGTATCCAATAGTGTCCATTGATTTCCATGAGCATGATATGATGGTTTTAAGGTAGGGATATGCCTTCGTTCTTGTGTCTTCTTATGCGAGGATGCCTTTCCAAGGGATGGACTGCCTGGAATGGGGGTGCCAACATAACTTGGAAGGTGTGTGACTGCACAGAAGGGGGTGATCGGATTGCTCAAGGGACTATGTGGCAGAGAAGGGAAGGTCAAGGATATATTTGTTTTTGTCATTAGCATTGTCAGATGGAATCAAATACACATTGGGAGTGTGTCTTGGAACAATGAGTCGGTAACAATTCATTGAGAGGACAAGCGGTGCAGGATTATAACATTGGACATTGGATGTAGATTTGACTTTAGCAGTGGATTCTGTACTTTTTGGGAAGGAGGTGAATCTTGGTATTACTTTGAGGGTGGAGGTGTGAACCTTTGGATTCCCTCGTCGTGGATGCATGCATCATATTGTTTTATTTGTTGGTTGAGAAAATGTGCATATTCGTATATGTGTGTATTATTGTAAATATTGTATCAAACTGGATTTATAAAGCTCCATAGATAGTATTATTATTTGTTGGGTGAAACAAATGTGTATGTGTGTGGTTATTATTGTAAATACCATAATGAGTTGTGTTATAAAGCTCCAATAAATGGTATGTTTGTCATGTTTTAGTAGATTATCATTGTAAATACTACAACGAGCTATGTTATAAAGCTCCATGGGTAGTATGTTTTATTTTCAGCAATCTTGTTGGTTATAGGTGTCATTGAACACCAAGAATGGTGTTCCCTAAGGGGGAGGGTTCTGTAACAACCCTAGTTAAAAATCCATGTAAAAAATATAAGATCACGTTGATGGGACACATATTCCAAGATTAATGGTGGGAAAAGCATCCTAGTGGGTGTTGATTCGGTTTATTATGGCTAAGTAAATTGGCAAAGGCAAAGGCTTTGGAAAGGCAAAATGGAATTTTGGTACATTTATTTATGAAAATAAAGGAAATTGGGAGAAAAAGAAGGTGAAAGGTCACAGGTTTCATGTGAGGAGTAAATTGAAGGAAAATAATGGAAAATGAAGAAGATAGAGGCCTCATTGATAAAAAGGCTTTTGAGGATCAGTGGGTAGGCTTGGTCAGTGTAATATTGGTCAGTTTAGTTTTGATGGAGCTCTCTTCTATTCTCTCTCTCTCATACTCTTGGATACTTAGATATTTCTTGGATCACTCTTGGAGAGTGTGGCATACTTGGAGTTTTGGATCAAGAAGGAAAAGGAAGAGCAGGAAAGCGCAAGAGGACATTAGGATCAACAGCTACAGTGGGATTTTCTTGCAGATAGCAAGTTGCATGTATGTTTTCCTCACTAGTTTTGGCATGCATGGCATATGTATGTGGACTTTTGGTCATGATTTCTCACTGGCATGGAGGATTATCGGGATTGACAGTGGATTGCCTAGCCTTGCCATTTCCTGGATAGCCATGGTGATTATGGATTTGTTTTCCTTGTTTTGTTTCAGTTGGTTCTCATGTTTCCTTAGCTTGGGTTGAGTTACTAGTCCTAGAAGCCTTGGTTGGAAAAATGCTCTAGAAGCCCGGTCAAAGTTGTGGGTTGAGTTACTAGTCCGGGAAGTCTTGGCTGGACAAATGCTTTGGAAGCCCTAGAAGGCTTGGATAGAGACCAATCTAAATATGGTTTTGTGATGTTTGACTGTGAGGTGGAATCATTGTTTAATGGGTTGAGGTGAATGGCCTCTGGAATCCCTAGATGGTTTTGGATTGATGTGTTCTATAAGATCCCACATCCATGCTTGGAATATAGCATGGGGGTGAATGGTTGAAGAGAGATTTGGCTCATCCATTCTATGGTCAGTGGAACGTGGTATTCCCATCCCGGGTTTGGATTCTGCATCATTAATGAAAAGTTATTTCTCCTTCTATTTCTATGATTATTATACTGATTTATATGTGGATCATATGGTTGTGATTTCATTGGTATTTTTGTTTTTATTATGTTGGTTATATATGTGTTTTATGACAGTGATTATGTATGGCTCCCATCATTTTTTTACTTGTATATGAATGAACAATGTATCTATAGCCTAATGGATGAAAATGAAGTTAAAGTGCAAATAAAACAATGCCTCATAGTGATTCTCAACTAAGTATGAGACCCCTATGCTTAGATTTGTTATTTACACATGTAGATTACATATTCGTTATATATTTGACGAATTTCCTGTCATGGCTAGTATGGGTCCAGTCAAGGTCTCATTCAAGTGATTGCATTCATATTGTCATTTCCTTGTTATTTTACTATTTTGAAGAAGTGATTCAATTATGGGCAGTGACTTGGGCTCTAGGCCTGAAAAAGTGGCTCAAATCCCAAGGATGTTGGCACAGCACTGAAAAAAAAGGAGTCCCTAGACACTGGCTTGCAAGCCTGTGAGAGCTTCCAGAGGTCCCTGGACGTTGGCATGCCCATAGCATGAGAGCATATAGAGGTCAAGTAGTCCAATTTGTCAGTGGGACCCAAGGTTTGGTTGGCAGAAAGATTGGGTTGGTTCTTGAGGGTCCTAATGCTAATGTTAGATGTTTGTATGGTTTGTTTCCATCGGTTCCACTTCCTTAATGTGACTTAGGAGGTCAAATCATATCATAGTGGCCTCTTGTCGCATATTTACCCTAGATGGTCGATTGTTTGGGTAGATGTGGGAGGAGGGTGTTACACTCTAAATGGCCTCTAGAGTGTACGAAGGAATCATACTACAACAAATAACTATATATTATCAAAATCATTGGCTATATTGGGATCATCATTATTGATATCACCCTACAAGCATTAAAATAGGATAGAAATCCTTGACATGCCAAATCAACGATTTCACTTGAGTGAAGGGTACATTATTTCTAGGGTCGTGATAGAGGATTTCAAAAATTAGTTCCATCAACATTGAGTATATAGGAAGCCTGGTACTTGATTAAACACTAGTTCTATACTCCCATATGCAATGGAATCCATTGTAAGCATTGAAATCATGGATATAGATAAGAAAGTTGACATCCTCAAAAAATTCATTTCTTCTAAGCTATATCTTACATATGTCTTGCATATTAACTCCCCACAGTCTCACCCTAACCAGGGTCATTGATCTATAAGGATCATTTACAATTGGATGTGATAGGGTGCGAAAGACAATGTTAACCCTCAAGCAGGTTGGAGTCTAATGGGACGTGGTGGTCATTGATCATAATGAGTATTTATGGCTTTATTACACTATAACAACTTACTATGAAAATATGTAACTTTATTTATGGACCGTGGAAAGAAGTCATAGGTAATCATTGGATATGACTTTATTTATGGTGCATTGCAAGAAGTCATATGTAATTATTCACTGTGCAATTTATAGATTCTCCAATATTGAAATTAAAATGTAGGTATAGTTGGTAGATGTCATGTATTGCAATAATAAGCCATAATTATATTTTAAGTTCAAGTGGATAATTATTGCATGTGGTACCTGTACTCCACATTGCCCCACATGGTACTACCATGTGTCAATTAGTTTGGATAAACCAAGATGAAAGTATCACATATTTTGTTGTCACATGTCCCCTTTGTGATCTGAAAATAAATCCCGCTTTGGTGCTTTGCAAGTTATGATAAATTTGGGTCTTCCAAAAGTTAAATGAGTTCATAACTTATCAACTGTATATAGTTAATTTTAAACAAACTTAAAGATTAAACAAAATCATACGCAATCCAACATGGAAAAAATGAACAAGAGAACAACCAAGTGATAATGCAATTCACCCCTCCTGGGCTACATCTATGGGCACTACTCCAATGGCTAATAGGCTTCTTTATTGATCTTAGCAACAAAAAGAGTACATTAAAAATCTTTGACTCATAGAGTAAACCTCCTTCTGGAGTGGCATGATTTCTTCTTTAAAGAAACACTCTCCTTCAGATAAATCTAACTCACAATTTCACTCTATTTAGTAAAGAAATGATGGTGTCAAAAGAAAAGGACTCTCTCACTGAATATGGCAACAAGTGCTTGTACTCATTCTGAGATTAAAAAAAAAAAAAGCAAGCACAAATTCAACTGCTTCATAATGAAGAGTAAAAATGGCCTTTTCTCACAATCATACTAAAAAGAGACTAAAAAATTTCCTACTCTAATGAAGAAATGGATACTGTAGATGCATTTGGAAGGCTCAAAAAGCCAAAAACAGTCTTTGTCCGCAACACAAAAGGACTTGGCTCTGAAAATCTTCCAACTTACATTGCTCAAATCAAAAAATTAATGATGCCATTGTGTCCATAACACCCAAAAACCCCTGTGTAGGCTATTCTTGAGCTCAAAAAGACTGAAAAATGACCAAGATAGGACTCCTAGAACATTTCTCTATTATCTGTCCTACAAAATTACAAAATAGTCTAACCATGCAACAAACTTGTCCTTTGGCAAAACCTCTAGGTGATAAAACGATGCAGGAGTAGTGGCAATTCCACCAAAAAAGGTGCAAAATGTCGCCCATTTAAATGCGACAAATAGGCCTTAAGCATTGATTTCCATCCCCAGTTCATGGTCATATTGTGGCCATGTGGTCATGGACTAGACCCACGCATCGGCCCCTTCTCCGTTGGCTCTAGGTGTGGTCACATTGGCTACATGGGACTGGGGTTCAGGCAAACCACCCACCCCCTTCGCCTTATCCTTTGATCATATCGTGAGCCAGGTGGCTAAGGTTGGGGCCATGTTCCCCACCCTTCCTGCAAACCACTGAAATGCTCCATTTGAAATATAATCCGTCGACCCAACACTTAAGAACCAATGGGGCGGTGTAATAGTAGGACATGTGGTTCATTTTTCATAGGTCTCGAGGTTGAAACACACTAGGTCGGTCTGCTGACCTAACAAACTTTTGGCACAAATCTGAGGGCCACATGGCACCTCATGATTGGGCCACCACAAAACTCAACCACCAACGAAACTACAGCAGTTTTCCCTATACGACCATGCCATGTCTCAGCACATGATTTCCCCACCTATCCGTCATACATCCTAGTTACTGGGTGACATCGGTGCCACATCACCTACATGGCCTACCCAGTAAGCAACCCGGTCAACCCTGCAAGTTGACTTTTTAGTTGTTTGCCAAAGGCTTTAGAACGTGATAACTTTCACATACGGTGTCGGATTGAGGCAAGCCAAGCGTTGTTGGAATTAGAACAACAAGATTTATGATTTGGCACTAGTTTCAGGTGATTTTGAGCACTTTTATTTTTTTAACATATTTTTTATCCCCTGGATCACTTTATGAGTTGACACTTCATCTCCTTGCAAACATTTGAATGGCAATTGAATTTTCCAACTGAGCATAGCTAATAGGTTCATAAAACTAATTTCTAAATTCATATTCAAATATAATTCTCATCTCGCCGTGGCATTTTCACAAAATGTCACATAAGAAATGTTCATAACCCACGACATAGATTAAAGTTAATTAATGTATTAATATATAATAAGCATGGATTAAAGTCTAATCATATGATTAGCAAAAAGCACCTTTGCTGGTAAATGTCATTCTTTTCAACATTTAATTTGGTGAATTCACACGTGATCAAGTCATCACCCTGCATGTCATCCATATCACTTGAGTGTTGAATTGCATTTACTCTGAAACATTATGAAATGATGGTTTGTTTTTTAAATTATCAATAAGAATTTTAGTTGTAAACTACTTTAGTAATTACGTTATTTTCCTACTTATATACTTATGATTTAGGCTCTCCAAGCTTTTCAAGGGCTCAAATTATTGGGAAACAAGTCAAGAGATTGTAGAGACCTCAATAGCTAATATCGTATGGCATGTGTAATTTTCTTGAGGAAGAAGTGAAGTAGAGTTCACAAGGAATAGAGTCGGGTCAACACATCCCTGAGACCCCCTTGTGTGATGTCATGAGGTCAAGCTTGCATAAGATTGTTGCACATCCAAAAAATTATTTCATATGCAGATATGACTCGTTGGGTTGTAGATCATGTAGACATGCCTACACATTCCATATGCACTAATGAAGGCATCATAGGCATCATTGTTGGTTCCTTTCGACCAAATAACCTTTAGGCTATTTATAAAATTCTCGAACCCAAATTATAGTACAATGTTGAATTCATTAAGGATTTTACCAAAAAGGAATGTGTTGTATTTGGAGAAAGGATGAATGAATTAATTAAACCATGCAGAACAAGTGACCAGAAATTTAAGGAGGAAGCTTCCAAAGACTATGTCATTGCTCCTCTAAGTTTAGGTGAAGATTTTGTTGTTGGCATGCTCTATAGACTTTTCAGCAGAAGGAATGTTACACATTTTCCTTTAGATTGGGTTCCCCTTATTCACAGAGATTTTGAATGTTTTTCCTTCAACTGGGCTAAAATCTTATCAGAAAATATATGCAAGAAAGTTCAAAGTTTTAAAGCCTCCAAAACTCATAAATGAAATCCTCCTTTTTACATGTCAACCAACATTATGGACGTTCTCTGTTTCTCGAATTCCTTTCTTGCTATCGGATGGAAATGGACCCCCTTTACCCCGTTGCATATCGATATTCATGTTTACATACCATGCATAAAACTCTTCGAAGACTCTTAGTGGTTTGTATTTTAAACTATGATGTTAATGTTTGTATTATCATCTGCACATAAAATCTCTATGTATATAGTGTGGTGATTAATGGCACTAATGATTTTTTCCTCTTCGTATTCATGGCCCAACTTTGTGGTACCACCTATCTTCACACGGTTTAACCTAGAGACTTGTGTAACCCCTAGAATTGACAATTGCAATGGTGCCTTTGTCAATCGACGGTTGTTGTTATTAGGGTTCAACCTTTACTTACAATGAATTTGTTCTGACTACTCTTCTGTTATTGATTTCCAATGAGGTTTGCAAAAATAGCTATGCTACCCATCTAGACTTTTTTATCCTCTAAGAACCGAAAAAATTGAACCATGCCCTTTCTCCAACTTGGTTTAATCACTTTTGGCTACAAAAAAAATACCTTGTGTTTTCAGTGGCCACTTAATCATATTGTAGGTATGATGTGATTTACATATTAATGAGTTATTTTATTTTTTCATTTTGATGATTCTAGGTTTACTTTTTCTATTCAACATTTATTTGTTGGTTCCAATGGTTTACAATCGTATTCTCTCTTATTTCCTTATCCAGTTTCAGTAATATAATTATATAGCAATTTCAAGTGTCTGAAATTGGCTTGGCCAAGTATAATGCCAATTTTTCTTTAGGGTTATATAGGCCTTCATTTACCAAGCTAATGATTTATGTTTTGTTAGCCCTAATCAACTTCTCATCTTATTTTTGCAGATATTCGAGAAGTGGTTTCTTAAAAGTAATAAGCCTTCTCCATGATTTATTGCACTGAAAGGAAATATTTGTTATTCAGACCTATTCTTGTTGCTTCTAGGCTCAAGTGTTTCCATAGGCACTCTTGTAAGAGGTTCATTCAAGGAAAAATAGGTTTTTTCTCTAAAATAGGTAAATTAAGCATTCCTTAGCAGAACTAAAATTAAACAAAGTCTTTCGATAGAAATCACATGAGAGAATTTTTTGGCCAATGCGTTTCGAACCAACAAGTGTGGTTCATCATCTGGTCCTGATGATGAATCACACTTATTGGTTCGAAATGCGTCGGCCAAAAAATTCTCTCATGTGATTTCTACCTAAAGACTTTGTTTAATTCATTATGGATCACAGAAGCTTGAATACATAAAGAACTAAAATTAGTTGTATTAACCCTTGGCCACTTTTACCTGTTAGGGTTTTAAATTCAAAACTTAGACGAAATATTATGGTTTTATCCAATAGGAATTAATGTGTATATTCAATATTGCTCATGAAATTTACTAAATCACAAGGCTTGAAGCTACTCTACTCATTTGCAGAAGTTAATTCACCATCTAAAACAAGAAGCATATACTTGCAAAAGTGTTGGCTTAGGGGGTCCTGACCCAGGTTCAGAGTTAGTTTCGCGAAACAAATCCCTACACTACTAGCCCTTTCAGCATCAATCCGTGGTGTGTGGACTGAGGTCTCACCCGAAGCAGTATGGGGGGATGTTGAAATCAAGTTTCCACATCTAGAGACGAGTGTGATGTCATTTATGCCCTAAATCTGCCTTCACATAGATTGATAAGCCTTTAGGGCTTATTGATATAACTCCCCTTAATCAGCTTCTATACCTCTGTAAATGTTTACAATTGTCTTCCACAGACCCTAAATAGGTGAATCAACTACTTACGTGCATCAAAGATTATGTATAACCCAGTAACTACTCAGATTAGCTTAAGTGTTTTATAACTTCAAAATACAACAGGATTATCTTCGCGTAAATAGTTAATAGTAATTGTGTTCAGGTATTATTATAAATCATGTAAAGTCGCGCATCAATACATCATTATTTCATAAACCCATTATAACACAAGGCACATTCATATAACGGAAGTAAAGAGATGACACAAGTATTTCTGCAACAATCTTCTTTATTCATACCCAGTTCCTTATGCACTCAGTTCTAGGGGTCCATGCACTCAGTTGCAGACTTTATTCTAGGCCTCTCCGCACACAGCTACAGATCCTTCCTTCTATTCCAAGACTTCTTTACTCTTACTCTTACTGACTCATTACATTCATCTTCACCATCAGCACTTATCTTAGACATCCTAAGACACACATGTTTATACAATCGCATGGTCCACGGACCATGGGTCGATCTTCAAAAGCCAACTCAAGTTACATAAAATAAGGGTAAAACCATTTATGAAACTTTAACTATCTACGTGCTCCGCAACCACAACTTGTGGAGACTTTACATTTTATACAACAAAACTTGGCTTTTGCCCCAAAATTGACCCTACGGGACCCCATCCCAACAAAAAGGAAACATCACACATGCATAGATATTTATCTAGGGGAAAGCAACTGGTCAAAACCCCTTACTATCTATATTGCATTAATCAGAGAATAGAGAAGAAATACAATGCTTGCTAAACCTTGAGCACATCTTGTAAGTGTATAGCTTATCCCTCTGCATGGTTGACTGAAGCTAGCCCAACACTTAGCCAATTTCAAGCCTTCCCAAGCTCTTATTTCCTTGCAATGTTCCCTTGGGAAATTGCCCCTATTTTTTAGGAATATCACACCAAGGAATTGCGCAATAGCATTAGGTCAATATCTGACTGCATGCACCACCTTTACACGTGGGAATACGCTACAAATGATAGTACACTGCCTTGGAATCTCCATCTCAATTGGGTAACACAAATTCTCTGCATGCAACAACTATTTTGGGCTTTTTGGTCAATTAATTGGTTTATCACTGAGTGTGGTTGAAGTTACTCATTCACAACTTGACCTCTACTAGTTCTTCTGACAGTTACTACTAGTTAAATTGAAAATAACTCAACTTAACTAAAATTGATTGCTTTAAATTAGCAATCAATCATGTCGAACTAAACTCAAGTGTCTCTGACTTGAATTTACTGAGTTAATTGAGTGACAAGAGCCATGTCACCTTAGTTAACTACCTCCAAGTATTCTGCTGAAATAGAAATTTGAATTTTAATCTAGTTTTACCAAGGCAAAGTCAAAACTAGATTTTCTTGTTGCATTTTCAACACTCCTTCTCAGTAAGAAAGGGATTATTAGATACCTCAATCTTGCTGCTATGGAACTTGAATTTTCTTCTTTACAATGCCTTTATCAAAATATGTGCATCATGATCCTTTGTCAGAATGTACTACAACAACATAATCTGCCTTTGCATACAATCTCATAGATTGTGATACCAAATGTCGATATGCTTGGATTGATCATGAAATACAAGATTCTCATAGAGTTTGATACAACTCTAATTATCACAGTAAGTCACAGTAGGATCCATCATCTGACCAAATAACCCGACAAGAATCTTTCTCATCCAAATAGCCTCACATGTTGCTTGACTTGCATCCTTGTACTCTAATTATGATGAGTTGAGTGCCACATATCTCTGCTTCCTATTGTTCTAAAAAAAAAAATTGACCCAACACTAAAAATTCCTCCTAATGTGCTCTTCCTATCTGATGGACTCCTCGCCCAATCTACATCTATGAAGCCTTGCAGCTTCACTCCCTTTGTCCTTTTGTATCAAAGACCAAACTGATTAGTGCCTCTGAGGTATATCAACACATATTTTGTTTCCTTCCAATAAAGTTTGGTTGGCTTAACCATTGCTTGACTAAGTTGGTTGACTGCATAACACATGTTTGGTCATGTGTTCACCAAATACATAAGTGAACCCCCAAGCTGCATGTAAATGGTAGCCTTCACTACTTCACCTGAAGTAGCATCCTCTTACCTCCAGTTTCTTGCTAGAGGAGTCTCCATGGGTTTTCACCTGTCCATGTGGAACCTATGAAGTATCTCGTGTAAGGACTTAGAAAATTATATATTACGGAGCAATGGAACACATAAAATATTGCAGAAATATAAACACAGAAAACGCACAAAACAAAGAGAGAACAGATATACGTGGTTCACCCAGTTTGGGCTACGTCCACCTCGAACAGCCAGTCCTTCCTTTCTATTATCCAGCAAAATGAAGAGACACAACCTACAACAAATCCGCTGTAATATCCTCTGTCTTCTCTCACAGTCTCACCTCTCTGTTTCTCGCTCACACTGAATACACATCTATCTCACAGCCTCAAAATACAAATGCCCTCATACAAAGAGAGGGGTTGCCTTCTAGGGCAAAAAACCCTAAACTAAACATAAGTTCTACTGGGGTCCAATGTGGCGGTACTTTTGAATATAGAAGATAATCAGGCTCCACACCCAACATTTTGACTGTCCTCCTATCTAAATGTACCCTTATCTCTTCCAAGGGCCCAGATTAAGCAGTTGGGCTCCTTAAATTCTCTACCTAGCTACTCATATGCCAAGCTTGAACTGTTTGGGCAGATATGCATTCTCTATTCTACAACAGCAAATTTAAACATGGCATGGTCCAGTTTGAACTGTTGGGTCATCCATCAAATGTATTAAGCAGCAGTACCTCCACATGGTGAATTTACAAATAAGATAGTAGTGACATTTTGATTGATCACTTTCCTGGTCTTTGGTTTTGGGTTCATTTTCACTATTTTTTCTGACCAATTGATATTCCTTGCCTCTTGATTATTCTTTTGAGGCATACCCTCTTTTCATTTTTTAATTTTTTCTTGTCTGTGTACAAAATATGGAACCTTTGCAGCCTGTAATGATGAACATATTTAGCCCTTCCACTGTCAATCATGAAAAATGAAACCTATTGGTATAGGAATCTAACAGCGGCTCCACTTGGGGATGGCTTTTCCCGCTGAAAAGCCAAGAACAGGAGGTCAGATTGCCTTATTTTTCAATTCTTGCTGTATTGTTTAAGTGCTTATTATCATCTTCATACTTCCCAAGACTTTCCTTTGATTTCTTGTGGCAATTTAAAACATACACCAAACTTGGTGTAATTCCTTGACTTTTCTTCAAAATTTGCTGCATTTGGTTTCCTATCTAATTGCTGTAAATGGAAAATGCTGAAAATACAAATATTTATGTACAATATATAGTTGTATTATGTTCATCAAAGGGGATCAAAATAATGTTTGAGCATTCTCCCATTGACTGGGCCTTCTTCAGTGTTTGTGCCATCCAAACTCTTAAGAAAATAGGTGTTGTTACCTTGTACAGTTTGAATCACAAATGGTCCTCTCAAAAGAAAATCAAATTTCCCATGTTTCCCTTTGTCTTCCCTCCTGGAGTCCCATTTCAATACTTTGTTTCCTATGAAAAAGTCTTCAGCTTTTGTTCTTTTATCAAAGATCTTCTTGAGTTTATCTTGTAACACCTGAGTTCTGTGATAAACTTCTTCTCTTGTCTGTTGGAAGTGAATAGTTTGGTTGATCCTTCTCTAAATGTCATTAGGCTCTGCTTGTATTTCGTGCAGAGCCTAATGACCATAGGGATTCCTAAAGAAGAGGGTAATCTTGCCTCCATTCCATAAATCAACTCATATGGGCTTGTTCCAATGGATCTTTTGGTGGTCAATCTATCTGCCCACAGTGCATTGACAAGTTTTTTGTGCCAATTCTTTTTGTTCTCTTCCAGGATCTTTTTGATGATGTTGATGAGGCTTTTGTTGGAGGATTCAGCTAGACCATTACCTTGGGGGTAATAGCCTGTGGAATGACCCAGGGTAATATGGTATTTGTGACAAAAACTGATCATTCTTTTGGATTTAAAGGCAGCTGCATTGTCTGTAATGATCTTTTCTGGACAGCCAAATCTAGATAGGATATTGGTCTCTAGGAATTGTATGATGATTGAGTCATTGGCTTGCCTACAAGGGATGGCCTCTATCCACTTGGTAAAGTAATCTGTGGCTGTCAAAATCCATCTATGCTGGCGAGAAGATGAAGGGTGAATCTCCCCAATGAAGTCTAAACCCCATTGTTGAAATGATAGTTCAGTTGAAATAGGTTTGAGGGGTAGGGGTAGCAGCTTTTTCTTGCCTTCAAAGATTTGGCATTTATGGCAAGACATTACAAATTTCTTAACATCAGCAAATAGGGAGGGCTAATAAAATCCAGCCCTTAGGATTTTATCAGCTGTTGATTTCCAATACAAGTGTCCTCCATAGTCTCCTGCATGAAATTCCTTGAGGACTTTGTCAGTTTCATCCAATGTTAGGCAATTAAGCAAGATACCTTCATGATTTTTCCAAAGCAACATATTATCTATGATACAAAATTTTGAAGCTTCCATTTTCAAGAATCTCTTTTTGGTTCTGGATAACCCTGGAGGAGCTTGTAGGTTTAACAATACAAAGCATATGTCAGTGTACCAGGGTGATTGTAAGAAGGCTTGATTGATCTGTGGAGTCGCCATCTCCTGCTCGTTATCCAGTTCATTGATGTCTAGGGCTTGAAAGTTGGTTTCGGTCATTAGTTTAGCTAGCCCTTGTCCTTTTATGAGTTTTGTTGGCTTTATCTCAAGTCATATTCTAAAATGTTGGCTATCCATTTGCCCCTTTTACCTTCAATTCCTTCTTGAGTAAGAATATCTTTAACCATTGTATTTGGAACATAGGCAATTATGTGAGAGTACGAGATATAAATTCTGAAATCCTTTATGGCCTTCACAAGAGCATATGCCTGTTTCTCCATGATTTGGTATTTGAGTGGGGCATCTCTAAGTGTTTTGCTGAAAAAAGCAATGGCTTTCTCATGTCCTGAATCATATTTTTGTAATAGGACTTGTAATTCTTTGATGTTTCTTGGATGAGGGACTTGAAGGATAGCTTGAATTCTGTCTGGATCTATCCTTATTCCATCTTTAAATATTATGTGACCTAGGAGTTTGCCCTATTCTAGGCCAAACAATGATTTCTTTGGGTTTAATGATAAGCCATATTTTCTGCAAATTAGGAACACTTGTCTGAGATGTTTTAAATGTTCTTGGTCTGATTTTGAGAAAGCAGTAAGATCATCAAGATATATGACTAAGAAATCATGGATCTCCTTAGCAAAGGCTATGTCCATTGCCCTCTGAAAGGTAGCTCCTGCATTTTTTAGTCCAAAAGGCATTTTGACATATTTAAAAGTTCCCCAGGGTGTTGTAAAGGATGTTTTATCCTAACCATCTGGGTGAACTAAAATCTGATTGAATCTTGAAAATCCATCTAATAATGAGATCCTTGAAGCCCCCACTACCCTTTGTAGGATATGATCCATTTTTGGTAAGGGGTAGTGGTCTTTGAGAGAGACTTTATTCAAATTTCTCAAGTCAACACAAAGTCTTATCTCTCCAGTTTTCTTTCTAGTGGGTACTAGATTTGAGATCCATTCAGAGAATCCAATGGGTGCGATTATTCCAGCTTGGTACATTCTTATGACTTCTTTTTCCATCAGGGGAAGGAGGACTGGATTGATCCTCCTCAGCTTTTGTTTAAAAGGTTTCTTGTTTTCTTTCAAGGGTATTGTATGTTGGATAACAGAAGTGTCATATGATTTAAGGTCCTCATAGCTCCTGTTAGCCTCCTATTGCAATAGGGGTTCATATTTCATGATTGACGGTTTGCATGCCAAATATGTCATCTTTTTATTACTGCAAAGGTTCCATATTTCTAGAGAGTTTCATTTAGATAAGTCATTCAAATTTTGAAGAGTTATTCAGTCAAGGGAAGGCCAAACAGATTAAACTTGGTTTCCCTGGGTTTCAATTGCTTGCTTTAGAATATAGAGATGAAATCTGGCCAAACAAGCATAAAACTTGGCGGATTGGTAAATAGGTAGAGAAACCAGGGCGCTCATTAGCTTAATTTGAGCCCCGGAAGAGACAAGGGTCGATTTAGATAGGAGGATAGCTGAAAGAAAGGTTGAAAGGCTGGGTATGCTAGTTCAAGGGCACCCAAACCAAAAGAAGAAAAAAATGTTAGGAGAGTAGGCCGGGTAGGTAGCGTTGTGGTGGCAGAACCATGGCTTGAGATCCGTTTCATTTTAGGTTCTCAAGCATGTTATCCGTTCGCATCTCAAGCATAAGGCAGTTTCAATTTGGAGGAGCTCAAGCGAGGCATGTCTGAATTTCCCTTTTTCCCTCAAAACACTCGCTAACTTCCCCTAATCTGCCTAAAAAGTCCTGTTTCCCCTTCAAAAGCCTAAGATTCCTATCCTTAGCACTCTCTGATCAGATTAAATATTAACTTCTAACTTATTATCTAAATCCCAGTTATTCTTCCCTCCCCATACTAAAAACATTATACGATATCCCCCTAAATACATATCCCCTCCATTGGTTGAAATATAACCATAACTAGCTCAGCATTTTCTGCTACTACTACAAAGGACTATCAACCTTTAGTTCTGCTTTTAATGGTTGTGAAATGGTACTTTGGAAATGTCCAGTGGTTTGGTTATGTCTATATCTGTGCTCATGTACATTCAAGAAAATTGTTGGATGGGGTTTGGGGTTTTGTATCCCAACCTTGGCAATGGCAACAACACCCTCTGTTTTCATGTGTGGGACAAGATTGTACCCAAATGAAAAAACCATGTGTTCAGAAGGATAGTGTTTGTGAAGTGATTATATTCCAGCTATTACCTCTTATTATACTGTCACTTGTTTGCAGTGGTGCATTTTCTATGTTGTTGTCCAAGGGCTACCAGAACCAAACATATTTGCGACCTGATAATGCACATGGCAAGAATAGCATAGAGTCTGCTCAATTTAATAAGGATAATTCTTTTGTGGCTGGAATTTTACAGTTCTTTACAAGTTTTGTGTTGTATGGTTACTTTGTTCCAATATCACTTTATGTATCTATGGAAATAGTGAAGGTAATGCAAGCGTTCTTTTTAAATATGGATGTACGCATGTACTATGAAGAAATTGACAAGCCTCCTTCTGCTCGAACTTCAAATTTGAATGAAGAATTGGGCGAGGTTAGCACCATCCTTTCGGACAAGACAGGCACTCTTACACGTAATGAGATGGAATTCTTCAAATGTTCAATTGCTGGTGTGTCTTATGGGACAGGTATTACTAAGGTACAGAAGGCTGTGCCAGAAAGTGCTGGCAAGAAGCTTTCCTTGAAAGAAGAAGAAATCTTTTGTTGAAACTCTTCAAAAAGGATTCAACTTAAGGGATCATAGACTTGAAAATCTGAGGTGGCAGGAAGACCAAAAAAGATATATGACTCAAAGATTTCTAGAAATTCTTGCCTTATGTCATACAGTAGTTGTTGAGAAGGAACCTAATGGGGGACCCTGTTGTTTAGGTGATTTTCAGGTAAAGCCCGTCCAAGAATACATTGAGAACTGAACCTAGCCTAGTTGCAATAAAATCTCACCAATATACAACTAGTGCACAGCAAAATCAGCCACAGTGAGAAGATTATTACCTGTGATCAGTCAGTTCGTTGGATTGCTTGAGCTCATACAGAAAGTAAGAGTTGAGTTTATGAGAATATCTGTCTGCTAAGATAGAGTTTTAACTTCAATCAAGGCAGTGAATTTTAGTCCTTCCATACACCTGGAAGCTTGCTAGATGTTTCCAAATATATGTTTTTCTCTTTGGGTAGTAACTAGTAAACACCAGTAAACAAATTCTGTAGAACAACTCAAATTCTAGATTTGTCTATTGGGTTGATCCAAAATGATCTGAAAATCAGAGCTGGATTTCACTGAATGTCATATATGGCTTTTTGCATTCCCAGAGGCACTCGCAGCATGGTTTACATTACTATAAACTAGCCACTTACACACACCCCAAGAGTAAATGATGGGAGCCTTCCGCTGTTGGCAGAAAAAGAAGATGCAGAGAAGACAACATTGGACAAACACTCTATTACTGTTACATGCCCATTTAATATAATTGGACCGGCTATTTTTCCAGTGAGCTGCATGTTTGGATTGGATTGGAATGTGAGTCAGTATTTTTGAACTCCAGGAAGTATTGATGCTGATCAAACGCAGGTAAAGTCTCTATTGGATTGGATTGGAATGTGAGTCAGTATTTTTGAACTCCAGGAAGTATTGATGTTGATCAAACGTAGGTAAAGTCTCTACAGGATTGCATTGAGAAAGAAATTTGTGCTAATAATGATAAAATCCCACTAGATCAAAGGATCACAACTTGACCCTACAAGATTGCATTGAGATTCGTAGTTAAACCAGTTTAAATAAACTCCTATGATCTACATCCACTAGACCAAGCAACGATTTTTAGCAGAGAATACAATATTGGGTTGGCTGTGGTTGAACGTTTTAATTATGAAATTGATTTCTGTAGTTCATTTCGATTTTCTGAATATCAGCAGACTTGATCTCAGTTTCAAACCATTTGTCAACATCAGAAAACTCTAAATGCAACAGTCAAAAAATGTTTGCCATTGCAAGAAAACTCATTTATGCAGGACGCTTCTGTTACACAGCAAACTGAACACACAACCAATTCTGAATTATTAGAAGCTGCTCAGTGTAAACAAAATACAGCATCAGCTGATTATACCATGGGAGAGAGAGTGAGCCAAAATACGAAGAGCAGAAAGACTCAGTGGAAAATGGCGCACGAAGAGCATAAAGACTCAGTGGAAAATGGTGCACGAAGAGCAGAAAGACTCAGTGGAAATTTGCGCTTGGACAGTGGAAACACTCAGCTAAAAAAATGTGCACATACTCAGGCATCACACAACTGAAAAATGTGCACATACTCAGGCATCACACAGCTGAAAAATGCGCACATACTCAGGCATCACACAGTTAAAAAAAAATGCACACATACTCAGGCATCACACAGTACTCAGTGGCAATACTCATGGAAGATTTGACAATTTAAATTTTACTCTAAATCTGTCATTGGTGGCAAGATCATGGTTCTTGGCAGCCACTTATTGAAATTGTGGATGGATTCATAAGGTACCAGTATGATAAGAATGGCTCTGGTGCACCTTCACAAATACGGATGGCTTCTACTAAGGATCTGAATATAAATCCTCAAAAAATTAAATTTAACTGTTGGTGTAAGCGGGCAACCTGGACGCCTGCTCTGTTTTTAAAGATATCTGAAGGTGTTGTGTCACAACCAGATAAACCAAACTAATACACCTGGAGGTTGTATTAAATGAGCACAGGAGATAAGTCAGGGGCGATTGAACAGTTGAAGTGTTTTGAGAGGAAAGTGAATGCCCGATACGACAACAAAGCACCTTCAGCAAACTGACAAAGAGGCCACATAAAAGCAGCAGAACCGCCTGAAGGATATGGACAAGAGTATTCAAAGCACAGCCCTCAGTCACATAACTTAAGCTGCCAGCTGCCTTAGCGCAGCTCTGTTTAGATAAATATGTATTAATTCCCAGCCCAGCGATGAGTTAAAGACATTAGTTCATAGATATTTTTCCAGATATGATCGGGAGATATTTGTTTGATATTTTCCCCGTGACACCTGTTCAAGGGAAGGCTGTAAATCCTTCACTATATAAACCACCCCATAGTCAGTATGAAAAGGAAAAAAGAAGTAAGAATTGGTCGATGAACTCTGATAGAGATTGGTTGTGTACATCCAGTATGATTCATTAATCAAAGACTGCGGGAGTTCTTTTTTGGAAATGGACTGTGTGCTGTGTCTTGGTGTTTGAAGGGGGTCTTACGAAATTCCAAAGCTGCCACATAATTCAATAAGTGCCTCTCATCTTTGTTTTTCTTTAAGTTTCACGCTCATAATATGCTCATATCGCCATCTAAATAGTAGCTAGAAAGATTAGTATAGAATTTGCTGAGCCACACTCTATGCTCAAAGTCTGCTATTTTTTTTTATGTTTTCCTCTGAATTGGTAATGAATGTTTATTCCTTTGGCCTCTTATCTCGGTGAATCCGCCCATGTTCTGGCATTTATGCAAGAAATTTTTATTAGCTCCTAGACAAAGCTTTTTTCACTTTCATGCTGATATACTAAAATAACGATTTTGTTTGTGTACTTCTCATCTCCTTAAGACTTCCAATCCAGCTGGTTTGTGCTGTATCATTGAAGTTTGTTGGCTGAGAGATCAAAGATTATTCAAAGGATTAGATAATGGGCTATCCACTATGCTTTCCTTTTCTTTTTTAAAATGCTGAAGGGTGATCAACAAATTCTCACGCTCTCATATGGACTAATAAAACATTTCTTGTCCGTATAAAATCAGTTCTCATATATTAGTTTCATTATCACTATTTTTCGATTGCAGAAATGGAGGACTAATCGACAACTGGCCTTACAACAATTTACACTAATTTTTTGCAATTTGACTAAGAGCTTTAATATGAATACCTCACGGAGCATATTAGTTCTTTGTCACCCATGAACGATTAGTATTTAGGAAATCTTAATTGTTCCTAGATAGAATCCATTTTTCAATTGCAGAAAGGAGGACTAATCTACAATTGGCCTTACATCAATTTACACTAAGTTTTTGCAAACATTCTATATGTTTTCGTTCTGACTAGGAGCTTTAATATGAATACCTCATGGAGCATATTAGTTCTTTGTCACCCATGTATGATTGTTATTTAGGAAAATCTTAATTGTTCCTAGATAGAATCCATCCACCTTACCTCGGTCAGCCGGATCAAAGATATCTTAGTTGCCTTACATCTCTGACCTCCACTTCATCCTTTCTAAACCCGAATAATTGTTTCATGAGCAGCCATCTGCTCCATATCCCCCTCGTGACCAATAAAAACACACCAGCAGTCCCGCTCCTCTGACTCCATGCCCAATGGTTTGAAATTCATCACACGATGCATTACCTCTCTGCTTAAGGCCATTCTCTTTCTCACCAAAAAACAAAAACCCTTGTGCTCAATAACTAGCCTAAGATCACCCCAAACAAAAATAAATTACGAAGAGAGAGCCCTCTTTGATTGCAGGTAGGCTAGGACCCACAATCCAAAGATTGGTCTGGTGTTACCTCGGCCGTATCCCTTAAGGAGCCAAGGGACAACCTGAGCGTTAACATAATGGCGACTCCACTGGGGACCTTTTGAGATAACTTCAACTATCAAGTTGGAAGCTGGCTCCCAAAAAGCATTCACGTAATACGAGGTCAAATCTAGACCCAAAGCCCCCAGCTACTTCTGAAAATCCAAATTTAATCCCTAGAAACCTCAGGAAGATAGAGCAAAGAGAAGATTTAGCTGATTCTAGTCCTGAGAAAGTTCAGCCAAGCAGCGGTCCAACCCCTGTCAAAGTTCTTTTTCACTCATCCCCTGTTTTCCCTACTTCATCATCTACCTCACCATCCACCTCGTCCACACCGTCGTTCACTGCACATACTACCACTACAACTCCCATTATCACAGTTGTTCCAACTGTTCCATTCATCCCTGCAGTTCCACTCGTCCTTGTAAATATGGCTAATAGATATGCCCCTTTGCAGCTGCCTGGAAACCCCGGGGCCATGCCTCAGGACTACCAGACTAAGATAACTTATTTTGATGGCACCAGTACCTGCACGGCCCTTCAACATACAAAGAAAATGCAAGATTACTTTGAGAGCTATGAAATCGACGAGGATAGTGTGAGGATGAGGATTTTTGTCCAAAGTTTGACAGGTGATGTCAGGCCTTGGTTTAGAGCGCTCCCAGCCAATTCCGTAGCAAATCCAGAAGTCTTATACCACACATTTATCAATAGATGGGAGAAGAAGAAAGACCCATTGCACATATTGTCCGAATACGACACCATTAAAAGAGGCCCTCAGGAGGCTGTGTTAGACTACTGCGCAAGGTTTAACAATGTCTACAATGCAATCCCACAAAACCTTAGGCCTCCACCTGATCTTGCTCTATATAAATTCCCCGATGGCTTTGATTCTGACATGGCTTATTAGTTAAGAGAACGAGCCCCTCAAAGCCTGGCAGAGATGCAAGATGTTGCTGTGAGGGTAGAGGCAAACTTAATTGCCAAGAGAAATAGAGCGAGAGCCGAAAGAAGAACCACCTTTAAAGAGGAACCTTCAGCCCTACACCAAAAACTCGGTGCTATTCTTAGTGGCATGCACAGACTAGGAGATAGAATAGAAACCGTTGAGAGAAAGGCTACGTGGGATGCACCACAAGCCAACACTATGAGGAACTCAAATTTTAGGAAAACTCACAACCCAAACGCCAGACGATCCAGCCCAGATCATGATATAAGACCTCCGTTCCAAGAGAACTACACGGAGGCATCGACATCTAGCGAGCCATTAGAAGATACTCATATAAACTGGGTGGGCTCAAAGAGTGAACAACAGGTTTTCTTAACACAAGAAGACTGCCATCTTATCCAACAAAACCAAGCTGATCTAGACTTTAGTAAATTTCAGACTCAAACCGGAGAGTCTTTTGACTTCAAACAAGGCTACGACTCTGCTGTGTATGAGGTGCACAAGCAATACAAACTAAGGACTAGAACAATTGATGTGCCCGAGCCCGTCAAACAAAAGCAAACAAAACAGCCCAAGAAGATTAAAAGCTCGATTGTTATTACAGAGCAAGTTGATGAAACGATCCCAAACCTGCAGGAAGTAACTATGGAAGACATAACAGACATGCAGTCTGCTAATGATCAACCTTTGCTATCTTCCCCCACAAAAGAAAATTTGAATAGCACTTTGCAAAACCTTCCCAAAACAGAGATACCACAAGGTAGTACTCACCATAACACTGATAGTCAGGAGGAAATCACAGAAAATACACTTGAAAGGGGGAAACCAGCTACCACCAACACAAAGACTCCATTGGAGAAACCATTTAGCTTAGAAGCATAAATAAGCAAACTAAAAATTTCCATCCCCCTCTCTGAGCTTGCCAAACACGATGTGTATAGGCAGCAAATCCAAAAAACACTTCAAATGCCAGAGACCAAAGATGATGTCAATATTTTAGATGATACGCCTGAGCTGTTATTCGGTCCTGAGGTTAACGGAAAACCAGCATATGGAACTGTTCTGCCCTTTTATGTAAGCCTGCATATACACGACAAAGTTTTGCACAATGCTATGTTTGATTCAGGGGCCTCACACAATCTTATGCCCAAAGCAGTAATGGAAAAGTTGAACCTTGATATCACAAGACCATACAAAGACCTATTCTCCTTCGATTCACGTCAGGTCAAGTGTCTAGGTTTAATTAAAGATCTATGTGTGCCTTTAGTCCAGTATCCCAACAAAACAATTCTGATGGACGTGGTGGTCGCTGACATTCCACCAGAGTATGGGATTCTCTTGTCAAGATCTTGGGGAGCAAAGCTCCAAGGATCCCTTCAATTAGACCTCTCTTACGCCATTATCTCAGTCTTTGGGCAGCCAAAGAGATTGTATAGAGAAACACTGATGAAGTATGTGGCGAGTAGTGAGGAAAAGCCCCAAAACTTTCCCATTTACTCAATCCATTCTGACATGGATTCATTTATTTTGTTCAATGACGATAGTTCCCCGACCGATGATAAGCCTTTGGAGTTAGAACAAGAAGCAGGCATAACTGAGGAATCGGTTACCCTTACCCAGCAAACCCTAACAGCTGAAGAGGCTCCTGAAACAGGAAATTCAAATACGCTTGCTCCAATGATAATTTCAACTCCCAATGCTAGTCAAGACCAAGAAATCCTATGGTATTTGGAGTTTGACGGTTCAGTAAATAAGCTAGGAGCAGGGGCAAGGGTATGGATCCATAACAACCAAAATGACCATGCAGAGGTTCATGCCTATAGATTGAATTTCAAATGCACCAACAACATGGCAGAGTAGGAGGCCCTCCTTTTAGGCCTTAAACTCATCAAAGCTCTTAGGGCTACAAAAATTTCCATTCTAGGTGACTCCGACCTAATAATCCAACAAATGAAAGGCAACTTTGTCACCAATAACAACAAGCTGAGAGCTTATAGGACCGCTGCCACAGAAATAATCAATTACTTCACTGAATATAAGCTTGCCAAGATATCGAGAAGCCATAACATCCATGCTCATAGTCTAGCTACTTTCGCTAGCACTTGCAAGCTCCCTTTTCAACCCAATCACCACTTCACTGCTGAGGTAAAGCATAGGCCTGCTGTAACCTAACAATATTAAAGATTGGAAAATCTTTGAGGACAATGCACAAATTAATAATTTTTTGACTATGCAGCAAGAATTTTCAAAATTAAACATCGACATGGATACCATGGGTGACCAACAACAAACGACAACCCAAAATCAGCAAACCCTAACAGCTGAAGAGGCTAGAAAAATGCTATGCCCAACCAGCTTTGATGCCAAAAACATGCAAGAGCTCAGGCAAATACACTTAGGAGAAATAGATGAAACAGAGGCCAAAATCATTAATTTAAAAGACAATTTCTTACCCGCTGGTCTCACCCCATTAGAAGACATCTTTGATGCAAATGATGTCCCCAAAATACCAAAAATACAACCTCAAAATACTGCAATTGAAGACTATAATATTGGAACATCAGACAAGCCCAAAATGATCAAAATGTCCAAATCTTTGCCACCTGATCAAAAACCAAAGTATATTGACATGTTCAAAGAGTTCCAAGATGTTTTCGCTTGGAGTTATGAGG
This sequence comes from Pinus taeda, assembly GCA_000404065.3. Lineage (NCBI taxonomy): Eukaryota > Viridiplantae > Streptophyta > Pinopsida > Pinales > Pinaceae > Pinus > Pinus taeda. The sequence continues at coordinate 133,557 of APFE030773473.1, forward strand.
ACTTGAAGTCCTATGACACCTCGGTTATTCAACATACCATCCCTCTAAAACCAAATCAAAAGCCCTTCAAACAAAAACTAAGGAGAATCAATCCAGTCCTTCTCCCTTTGATCGAAAAGGAAGTGAAAAGAATGTTTGAGGCTGGCATTATAGCACCCATTAGATTTTTGGAATGGGTATCCAATCTTGTTCGCACAAGAAAGAAGACAGGTGAGATCAGGCTTTGTGTAGACTTAAGGAATCTGAACCAAGTCTCCCTTAAAGACCACTACCCATTGCCCAAAATGGATCACATTCTCCAAAGGGTAGTGGGGTCATCCAGAATCTCTTTGCTAGATGGCTTTTCAGGTTTCAATCAAATACTTGTTCACCCAGATGACCAAGACAAAACAACCTTACAACAGCGTGGGGAACATTTAAATATGTGAAGATGCCTTTCGGACTAAAGAATGCAGGTGCTACCTTTCAACGGGCCATGGACATTGCATTTGCCAAGGAAATCCATGATTTCTTGGTTATCTATCTCGACGACCTAACCCCTTTCTCCAAGTTTGACCAAGAGCACCTCAAGCACCTCAGGAAATCCAAGCTGAACCAAATGATATTCAACGAAGAATTAACCAGACCATTCATCTTCAGCAAACTAGAGAACAAGTTTACAACAGAGCTCAGATCTTACAAGACAAGCTAAAGAAAATATTTGACAAGAGGACTAAGGCTGAGGATTTCTGTGTTGGCAACAAAGTTTTGAGGTGGGACTCATGAAGAGAAGACAAGGGGAAGCATGAAAAGTTCGATTTCTTATGGAAAGGCCCATTTGTCATTAGCGCTGTGCAGGGTAATAACACGTATTTTCTCAAAACCGCAGCTGACAGCATAGTGGAGGACGATCCTGTTAACGGCCGAATGTTGAAACATTATCGAGATCCCTTTTAAAAGAATACAATGCCCGTGTATATATGTTTAGATTAGTATTTGTACATATGACAACTTTCCTGTTTTTGTTATTTTGTTTTTATGTATATAAGCAATCGATTACTTTGAACCAAAAAGTTATGGAAACAATGTCTCCCTGACAAATAACACCAAGTTCACATTTTGGATACATAAGAGAAACAATTGTCACAAGATCTGGTGAACTAGATTCTGTTTGAGGACCATCAGTACATGACAACATCATTATTTCAGACCTTGTACCCTGTGAAAACCTTTTTCAGGCCAGCTAGAAACTTCTCAAGAAGATGTTGCTGAAGCTCTCTCATAGGATATAATATCTGAAAATTTTGAAGGTTTTATTTTTTGATAAGCTCCTCTAAAAAATCTCTAAAGGAAGGCAACGATTGATTCCACACCATCCTTCCTTCATCATCTAAAAATCAAAAAAGAGGTGGAACTCAAGTAAATCTATCCAAAACACATGTTAGAAACTTGGTTGTTGGTGGAAAATGCTGCCGCAGTCAACACAATTCTGTCAAAGATGCCGTCATTTGCTTTTACCACATTTATCCAATGGATCTTCAGCATCTCTTCTTTCTATCCTTTACTGTCCACTTAACTCCTCTGTTGTGGATCACTCTTACAATTATTTTTATATATCCGCAGATTCAAGAAGCCCCTCATTTCCACTCATTTGTAAGCTAGAGTAAAAAGGGTCAATGGCATTTGCAGTGGTAGTTATTATGAATAGATCCTAGACCTCCAAATGCACCACTCTCAGACCTGCTAAAGCACAAGAGTTTAACATTGTTTTCATCCCATTTCTCAAATTTGTTATCATTGCTCTTTCATCAACTAAATTCATCTATATCTTAAACTATCCACACAAATATAGGTGGTATCATAGATTTTTTTTTTTTTTTTTGGCAGAGATATTGGTTTTCACAGACAGGAGTAGAAGCAAAGATGTGTTTGGGATGTGGATATTGTGGGCTATGTACACTGGCAGGGACACTCACACGAAGATCAACTCGCCTTGCTTATTGTGGGTTCTTTGGATTTTCACTCATAATTGCATGGATTCTGAGGGAGGTTGCTGCTCCTCTCTTGGAGAAAATCCCGTGGATCAATGACTTTTCTCACACCCCTACCAAAGAATGGTTTCAGACAAGCACCGAGTTACGTGTGAGTCTGGGAAACCTTCTGTTCTTCACTATATATGCTGTCATGATGATTGGAATTAAGACTCAAAAAGACATTCGAGATGGCTGGCACCATGGTGGATGGATTGTGAAGATAATTTGTTGGGCTTTGCTGGTAGTCTTGATGTTTTTCCTTCCCAATCCTGTCATCAGTGTTTATGAGACATTGTCGAAGTTTGGTTCTGGTCTATTTTTTGTTGTTGGTTCAAATGATTATATTGCTAGATTTCGCACATACTTGGAATGATGCATGGGTTGCAGAGGATGAACAGTTTTGGTGAGTGGAAGTCTTCTACCAGCTTCTGTAATATCTGTATACTGTGCATACTTGTGCTACAGTGGGCTTTCAAGTGAACCTAGGGACTATACATGCAACGGGCTTCATAATCATACAACAGTTGTTTCTACTGGTACTCTCATTCTTGGGATGCTGACAACAGTTCTGTCAGTGGTCTACTCTGCTGTTCGTGCTGGATCCTCAACTACATTTCTTTCACCCCCAACATCTCCACGCAGAGGTTCTGAGAAGCCTTTGCTACAACCTAAAGATGTAGAGGAAGGACAGAAGGATGAAAAGAATGATGAGGGACGCCCTGTCACCTATTCCTATACCTTTTTCCATTTTGATTTTCGCTCTTGCCAGCATGTACTCTGCAATGCTTCTCACTGGTTGGACAAGCTCAACTAAGGACTCTGAAGAACTTGTTGATATAGGTTCGTCTTCTGTTTGGGTCCGTATTTGCATAGAGTGGATTACTGCAGCATTGTATGTTTGGACTCTAGTTGCTCCTATTTTTTTCCCAGACCGTGAGTTCTGATTTCTTTGTTGAAAATGTTCACTTGAATTGGTTAATATCCCAACAGCTTAGAGTTAATAAGTGGACATGAAGTACAGTCGGCCGTCTTATCAGTCCACACTCATGAAACATCAGACATGACATGGTATTGAGTTGTTGAGATGTACAGCAGTCGGTGGCTTGAACGTATCAGGTATTTTCAGTTTCAGAATTTTATTTCTGATCTTCATATCCATATATAACTTTGGTGTCTCAATGTAGATTAGCATGTTAAAGATCCGTGAATAAAAGAGATTGCGTAAGACTATGTTCGGGACATTCCAATGCTTTGGAGAAAGTTAGCCTGAAACGATTCAAGCTGGACACTGACCGGGGTATTTCGCTGATAGTATCATTCTCAAATCTCAAGGATCTGTCAATTATTTCATGGGACGCTGATTAATCAGTCAATGTTGCCTTTTGTGATGGTTGTGGGAGTATGGAGTGCAGAAAGTGGGAACTTTGATTATAATGGATTGTTTCAATATCGATAAACAACCAAAAATTTGATCCAACAAGGTGCCAAAGCATGTTCACTTCAAAGAGCCTTATGATGGGCAACTAAAATCCAGCAAAGTCTTGATCGTTATATTGTTTTTCACTCAACATGAAATTCCTTTTTTTTGGTTGAGATTATTGCTAAATATACATATTTTTGCACGAGGGAAACAAGATTTGGACTCTAAGCTCAATACTGTTGTGGTCTGTATTCCTGTCTGTTGCAATTGAATGTATTTCGTATGTCATGCTGGCATCCTTTCAGTCCCACTTAAACCTGGTAAAAAGCAACTGGCTTAGAGATAATTTTGTGACATTCGTTATTGTAGTGGACAACTTGATGAGCTGGAAGGAAATTGGCTATTTATAATGCTTTAAGAGCTCGAGTTTGTTCTTAGTTCTCTAAATGGTTTTGAGAATAATGAAGCTGAGTATATTTTTTCAAATCGTAAGAGTGTGTCCTTTGAAGCAAACTTTCATAATGCAGTTTTCATTTTTCCTTGGTGCAGTGCACATTGCAATTGGTCAAAGATGCATCTTGATGATGCTAGCTTCCATGAAATAGAGGAGGACTGGATAAGCCTTCCAGCAGAACAACACGGTGGTGATCTTTTCCATCTTTTTGGTCTAGTATCTTCTGGGGAGATTGTTATTGCACCAAGTCTACCTAATGCAGGAATTAGGGATGCTGATGATCCTAGGGGATTGAAGCGTAAAAAAGATAAAGATAAATCAAATTCTGATTTCACAAAAGGTGTGTTGCAAACCAGACAAATACAAGCTTCTTCCCTAAAGCCAGACTCTTGCTGCCTTTGCTTATCTCCAAACTGGATCTTTCGACGTCAATTGTATTTCAAGGTCCAAATAAAACAAGATTTCAAATTTATAATCTGGGTCCGAGGATGTGCACCTTTTATGCCATTGTTTTAACAAAGACATAGTAGAACATAAAAGATTTTGAAGTAATAGTGGTTTTTAGTTGCTGAGGGTGGATATCATGTCTATGTTAAGGCCTCTAGATCCGTCTGAGCGTCCAAGTAGTGAGAATGACATATATGGGGGAAGAAGCAGCAGAAATGGCTCACCTGGTACAATAAATACCTTGAATAAAATGAGAGTACTTTATAAACTTGAACTCGGGGGTATTGCCATAAGCTCTCATTCATATCTTGATTCTTCTCCAGTAGGATTCGATCCCCGATTAACACAGCTACTGTCCAAGAGTTCATTGCCTGATGTTGAGAGGCAAGCTATATTCAGGGAAGCAAAATAACACAACCATAGCTCACCCATATCACCTCTGTCTCCTATGGAGTCTGTGGGAATATCCGACTTGTCATGTCACAGTGCTGGATCTTATCATCAATATACAAATAATACTGCTTTGTTTCATTCTCAAGGTTTTTCCTATAATCCCGCTACATTGGCCGAAGTTCTGGTATCCAGTGGAGGTCAATATCCTAGCATGCCTATTGTACAGAGTTCTGCTTCCCTCCAGAAATCTGTATCTAGTGGGAATCTCACAGGGGAACATACATCAGGTTACCTAAATTTTCCGTCATCAAATTGCCAAAGAGGAGCTATACATGGTAGTATCTTTGATGAAAAGCCAGAATACATCGGGCAATGGCTGCAAGAGTTGGAGAGAGAACTTTTAGTGATATTGACGAAGCAAGTATCATTAGCCCCGCTCAAAGCACATATATTGACAGGGAATGGGCAGACACAATAGAAAACCTTCTGTATGAGGATTTCCCTATGCATTCTCCGATGGAGAGTACAACCTTGAAGGATTATTCTAATGGAAGCATAGATTATTCCAGTGTCGCAAATATCTCTGATTCATGTTCTGTTTTCTTTGCAACAAGAAGCATATGCATCAACTGGTCACCAGCAAGATAATGTTCATACAGGGAGCTCTTCCAAGCAGCTGTTAGTTCAAATGTGCAACTGCAATATCTAAAGGTAAAGAAGAAATGGCATCACATATAATCACAAAATTGAGAGAGACAGTCTCTAGATGCTACAATTCCAAGGGATAGTAGAGATCGTATGAATGTTGAAAAACAGTGCCTTGCCCGAGACATAGTGAACATAATTGCTTGTGAGGGGGAAGAAAGGATTGAGAGGTATGAAGTCGCAGGAAAATGGAGAGTTAGAATGACTATGGCAGGCTTTAGTGTGTATCCTCTCAGTGCTAATGTTAAGGACACAGTTAAATCTTTGCTCCACCAATCATACTGCAATAGCTACAAGACCAAGGAAGAAGGAGGAGCTATGTATTTTGGATGGTTGGACAAAATTCTCATTGCAGCATCTGCTTGGCATCAAGAAGCAAGGACTGTAAGAAGGTTCTTGTACAAGAATTTCTTACAATTTGTTGATACCATTGCAGAAACTACATCTGACTTTCATATGTGTCAGGGAAGAGTTCAAAAACCTGACACTAACTTTTTATAGGGGTAAAGGTTGAAATGAATTTAAGGAAACAATGGTTTTTACCTGTCCTATTCAACCAAGTATAGTAGTCATAGTTATTCGTTTGTATTTTGCTTCCTTATGCAGGTAGAGAGGAAAATGCTGAGGCTTGCTAAAATCAGTGATATGCCTGCCTGCACAGTGGGCAACTGGATAGAGACAGTTACCATGTAACTTTCAGGAATTTATGCTTGACTAGCTGAAAAGTATTGGAATTTTTTTTACTTTTTGGTTGTGACCTTGAGTACAGAGTCTCATAATCAACTGGATGAAAAATCAAGTCATTTTAGCTGCCAACCAAGGAATGTTGTAGTCTACAGCGACAATAGATGATCAAGGCAGTCTGACCTGTTGTTCTTGGCTTTTCACAAGAAAAAGGCCATCCCCAAGTGGAGCCACTGTTAGCCTCCTATTGCAATAGGGGTTCATATTTCATGATTGACGGTTGCATGCCAAATATGTCATCTTTTATTACTGCAAAGGTTCCATATTTCCAGAGAGTTTCATTTAGATAAGTCATTCAAATTTTGAAGAGCTGTTCAGTCAAGGGAAGGCCAAACAGTTTAAACTTGGCTTCCCTGGGTTTCAATTGCTTGCTTAGAATATAGAGATGAATATCTGGCCAAACAAGCTTAAAACTTGGTGGATTGGTAAATAGGTAGAGAAACCAGGGCGCTCATCAGCTTAATCTGAGCCCTGGAAGAGACAAGGGTCGATTTAGATAGGAGGATAGCTGAAAGAAAGGTTGAAAGGCTGGGTATGCCAGTTCAAGGGCACCCAAACCAAAAGAAGAAAAAAATGTTAGGAGAGTAGGCCGGGTAGGTAGCGTTGTGGTGGCAGAACCATGGCTTGAGATCCGTTTCATTTTAGGTTCTCAAGCGTGTTATCTGTTCGCATCTCAAGCATAAGGTAGTTTCAATTTGGAGGAGCTCAAGTGAGGCATGTCTAAATTTCCCTTTTTCCCTCAAAACACTCACTAACTTCCCCTAATCCGCCTAAAAAGTCCTATTTCCCCTTCAAAAGCCTAAGATTCCTATCCTTAGCACTCTCTGATCAGATTACATATTAACTTCTAACTTATTATCTAAATCCCAGTTATTCTTCCCTCCCCATACTAAAAACATTATACGATATCCCCCTAAATACATATCCCCTCCATTGGTTGAAATATAACCATAACTAGCTCAGCATTTTCTGCTACTACTACAAAGGACTATCAACCTTTAGTTCTGCTTTTAATGGTTGTGAAATGGTACTTTGGAAATGTCCAGTGGTTTGGTCATGTCTATATCTGTGCTCATGTACATTCAAGAAAATTGTTGGATGGGGTTTGGGGTTTTGTATCCCAACCTTGGCAATGGCAACAACACCCTCTGTTTTCATGTGTGGGACAAGATTGTACCCAAATGAAAAACCATGTGTTCAGAAGGATAGTGTTTGTGAAGTGGTTATATTCCAGCTATTACCTCTTATTATACTGTCACTTGTTTGCAGTGGTGCATTTTCTATCTTGCTGTCCAAGGGCTACCAGAACCAAACATATTTGTGACTTGATGATGCACATGGCAAGAATAGCATAGAGTCTGCTCAATTTAATAAGGAAAATTCTTTTGTGGCTGGAATTTTACAGTTCTTTACAAGTTTTGTGTTGTATGGTTACTTTGTTCCAATATCACTTTATGTATCTATGGAAATAGTGAAGGTAATGCAAGCGTTCTTTTTAAATATGGATGTACGCATGTACTATGAAGAAATTGACAAGCCTCCTTCTGCTCGAACTTCAAATTTGAATGAAGAATTGGGCGAGGTTAGCACCATCCTTTCGGACAAGACAGGCACTCTTACACGTAATGAGATGGAATTCTTCAAATGTTCAATTGCTGGTGTGTCTTATGGGACAGGTATTACTAAGGTACAGAAGGCTGTGCCAGAAAGTGCTGGCAAGAAGCTTTCCTTGAAAGAAGAAGAAATCTTTTGTTCAAGCTCTTCAAAAAGGATTCAACTTAAGGGATCATAGACTTGAAAATCTGAGGTGGCAGGAAGACCAAAAAAGATATATGACTCAAAGATTTCTAGAAATTCTTGCCTTATGTCATACAGTAGTTGTTGAGAAGGAACCTAATGGGGGACCCTGTTGTTTAGGTGATTTTCAGGTAAAGCCCGTCCAAGAATACATTGAGAACTGAACCTAGCCTAGTTGTAATAAACTCTCACCAATATACAACTAGTGCACAGCAAAATCAGCCACAGTGAGAAGATTATTACCTGTGATCAGTCAGTCCATTGGATTGCTTGAGCTCATACAGAAAGTAAGAGTTGAGTTTATGAGAATATCTGTCTACTAAGATAGAGATTTAACTTCAATCAAGGCAGCGAATTTTAGTCCTTCCATACACCTGGAAGCTTGCTGGATGTTTCCAAATATATGTTTTTCTCTTTGGGTAGTAACTAGTAAACACCAGTAAACAAATTCTGTAGAACAACTCAAACTCTAGATTTGTCTATTGGGTTGATCCAAAATGATTTGAAAATCAGAGCTAGATTTCACCGAATGTCATATATGGCTTTTTGCGTTCCCAGAGGCACTCGCAGCATGGTTTACATTACTATAAACTAGCCACTTACACACACCCCAAGAGTAGATGATAGGAGCCTTCAGCTGTTGGCAGAAAAAGAAGATGCAGAGAAGACAACATTGGACAAACACTCTATTACTGTTACATGCCCATTTAATATAATTGGACTGGCTATTTTTCCAGTGAGCTGCATGTTTGGATTGGATTGGAATGTGAGTCAGTATTTTTGAACTCCAGGAAGTATTGATGCTGATAAAACACAGGTAAAGTCTCTATTGGATTGGATTGGAATGTGAGTCAGTATTTTTGAACTCCAGGAAGTATTGATGCTGATCAAACGCAGGTAAAGTCTCTACAGGATTGCATTGAGAAAGAAATTTGTGCTAATTATGATAAAGTCCCACTAGATCAAAGGATCACAACTTGACCCTGCAAGATTGCATTGAGATTCGTAGTTAAGCCAGTTTAAATAAACTCCTATGATCTACATCCACTAGACCAAGCAACGATTTTTAGCAGAGAATACAATATTGGGTTGGTTGTGGTTGAACGTTTTAATTATGAAATTGATTTCTGTAGTTCATTTCAATTTTCTGAATATCAGCAAACTTGATCTCAGTTTCAAACCATTTGTCAACATCAGCAAACTCTAAATGCAGCAGTCGAAAAATGTTTGCCATTGCAAGAAAACTCATTTATGCAGGACGCTTCTGCTACACAGCAAACTGAACACACAACCAATTCTGAATTATTAGAAGCTGCTCAATGTAAACAGAATACATCATCAGCTGATTATACCATGGGAGAGAGAGTGAGCCAAAATACGAAGAGCAGAAAGACTCAGTGGAAAATGGCGCATGAAGAGCAGAAAGACTCAGTGGAAAATGGCACACGAAGAGCAGAAAGACTCAGTGGAAATTTGCACTTGGATAGTGGCAACACTCAGCTAAAAAAATGCGCACATACTCAGGCATCACACAGCTGAAAAATGCGCACATACTCAGGCATCACACAGCTGAAAAATGCGCACATACTCAGGCATCACACAGTTAAAAAATGTGCACATACTCAGGCATCACACAGTTAAAAAATGCGCACATACTCAAGGATCACACAGTTAAAAAAAATGCGCACATACTCAGGCATCACACAGTACTCAGTGGCAATACTCATGGAAGATTTGACAATTTAAATTCTACTCTAAATCTGTCATTGGTGGCAAGATCATGGTTCTTGGCAGCCACTTATTGAAACTGTGGATGGATTCATAAGATACCAGTATGATAAGAATGGCTCTGGTGCACCTTCACAAATACGGATGGCTTCTACTAAGGATTTGAATATAAATCCTCAAAAAATTAAATTTAACTGTTGGTGTAAGCGGGCAACCTGGACGCCTGCTCTGTTTTTAAAGATATCTAAAGGTGCTGTGTCACAGCCAGATAAACCAAACTAATACACCTGGAGGTTGTATTAAATGAGCACAAGAGATAAGTCAGGGGCGATTGAACAGTTGAAGTGTTTTGAGAGGAAAGTGAATGCCCGATACAACAGCAAAGCACCTTCAGCAAACCGACAAAGAGGCCACATAAAAGCAGCAGAACCGCCTGAAGGATACGAACAAGAGTATTCAAAGCACAACCCTCAGTGACATAACTTAAGCTGCCAGCTGCCTTAGCGCAGCTCTGTTTAGATAAATATGTATTAATTCCCAGCCCAACGATGAGTTAAAGACATTAATTCATAGATATTTTTCCAGATATGATCGGGAGATATTTGTTTGATATTTTCCCCGTGACACCTGTTCAAGGGAAGGCTGTAAATCCTTCACTATATAAACCACCCCATAGTCAGTCTGAAAAGGGGAAAAGAAGTAAGAATTGGTCGATGAACTCTGATAGAGATTGGTTGTGTACATCCAGTATGATTCATTAATCAAAGACTGCGGGAGTTCTTTTTTGGAAATGGACTGTGTGCTGTGTCTTGGTGTTTGAAGGGGGCCTTACGGAATTCCAAAGCTGCCACATAATTCAATAAGTGCCTCTCATCTCTGTTTTTCTTTAAGTTTCACGCTCATAATATGCTCATATCGCCATCTAAATAGCAGCTAGAAAGATTAGTATAGAATTTGTCGAGCCACACTCTATGCTCAAAGTCTGCTATTTTTTTATGTTTTCCTCTGAACTGGTAATGAATGTTGATTCCTTTGGCCTCTTATCTCGGTGAATCCGCCCATGTTCTGGCATTTATGCAAGAAATTTTTATCAGCTCCTAGACAGAGCTTTTTTCACTTTCATGCTGATATACTAAAATAACGATTTTGTTTGTGTACTTCTCATCTCCTTAAGACTTCCAATCCAGCTGGTTTGCGCTGTATCATTGAAAGTTTGTTGGCTGAGAGATCAAAGATTATTCAAAGGATCAGATAATGGGCTGTCCACTATGCTTTCCTTTTCTTTTTTAAAATGCTGAAGGGTGATCAACAAATTCTCACGCTCTCATATGGACTAATAAAACATTTCTTGTCCGTATAAAATCAGTTCTCATATATTAGTTTCATTATCACTATTTTTCGATTGCAGAAATGGAGGACTAACCGACAACTGGCCTTACAACAATTTACACTAATTTTTTGCAATTTGACTAAGAGCTTTAATATGAATACCTCACGGAGCATATTAGTTCTTTGTCACCCATGAACGATTAGTATTTAGGAAATCTTAATTGTTCCTAGATAGAATCCATTTTTCAATTGCAGAAAGGAGGACTAATCTACAATTGGCCTTACATCAATTTACACTAAGTTTTTGCAAACATTCTATATGTTTTCGTTCTGACTAAGAGCTTTAATATGAATACCTCATGGAGCATATTAGTTCTTTGTCACCCATGTATGATTGTTATTTAGGAAAATCTTAATTGTTCCTAGATAGAATCCATCCACCTTACCTCGGTCAGTTGGATCAAAGATATCTTAGTTGCCTTACATCTTTGACCTCCACTTCATCCTTTTTAAACCCGAATAATTGTTTCATGAGCAGCCATCTGCTCCATATCCCCCTCGTGACCAAGAAAAACACACCAGCAGTCCCGCTCCTCTGACTCCATGCCCAATGGTTTGAAATTCATCACACGATGCATTACCTCTCTGCTTAAGGCCATTCTCTTTCTCACCAAAAAACAAAAACCCTTGTGCTCAATAACTAGCCTAAGATCACCCCAAACAAAGATACATTACGAAGAGAGTGCCCTCTCTGATTGCAGGTAGGCTAGGACCTGCAATCCAAAGATTGGTCTGGTGTTACCTCGGCGGTATCCCTTAAGGAGCCAAGGGACAACCTGAGCGTTAACAGCTCCATGCAAAAACATCTTGGAACTCTTTAAACAATTCAATGTATTTCAACTTTTTGTCAGGAGGTAATGTTTTGGAAAGTTTTATCATTTTAGGATTTTCTATGGTCCCAATGTTACAGTCCTCAATTTCTGCATTTAGGGGTTGTATTTTTGGCTTTCTAGGAATGTCATTTGAGTCAAAAATATCTTCTAAGGGAGTTAAACCTTTGGGCAGAAAGTTATCCTTTAGTTCAATTACTTCAGATTCTTCCTCAATCATTTCACCAAAATTTGTTTGTTTTAGCTTTTGTAAATTTGTACAGTCAAAGGTTGTTGGATGCAAAATCAGATTTGTTGTTTCAGCTGATATACCTGGTTCAACTTTATCAATGTGCCGTTGATCATCAATAGTGCTTGTGTATATGTTTATATTTGAGAATTCTTCTTTCAATGCCAAGAAATTATTTATTTGGGTGTCATTCTCAAATACTTGCCAATTTTTTACATTATCTAGGACAACAAGTCTGTGTTTGATCTCAGCAGTGAAGTGGTGATTGGGCTCAAAAGGAAGTTTACAAGTGCTGGCAAAAGTTGCCAAATTATGTGCATGTAAGTTATGACTTCTTGGAATTTTAGTGAGCTGAAATTCTAAGAAGCTGTTAAGTAATTCAGTTGCTGCCCCTCTGTAAGACCTTAGCCTGATATCGTTTGTAACAAAATTTCCCTTCATTTGTTGTATAATTAAATCAGAGTCCCCTAGAATTGAAATCTTAGTTGCCCCTAGACTTCTAATTTGTTTGAGACCCAATAGAAGGGCTTCATATTCGGCCATGTTGTTTGTACATCTGAAATTTAGCCTATATGCATGACCTTGAGCATGGTCATTTTGCATATTGTGTATCCAAACCCCTGCCCTTGCTCCTAATTTGTTCACTGACCCATCAAACTCTAAGTACCATAAGATTTCTTGATTATGGGTAGCCTTAATAGTTTTGGAAGCTTGTTCAGTGGCTAGGTTTGGCTTTTGTAACTCATGTGATATGTCATCTTGATTTGCTGTATGAATCATGTCAACAATATTTTGGTTTTGGGCACTAGATTGTTCATTCATGCTTTTTGTTTGTGTTGTTTTCAGGAGTTTGACATCAATTTTGGGACACATGTCAGCGTTGTATAAGATAAATGAATCTATGTCAGAGTGAATGGAATAGATTGGGAAATTTTTGGGCTTTTCATGACTGCTAACCACATATTTCATTAATGTTTCTCGGTATAATCTCTTTGGCTGGCCAAAGACTGAAATTGTGGCATAGAACATGTTTAGCTGCAAGGATCCCTGGAGTTTGGCACCCCAAGATCTGGATAAAAGCATACCATACTTAGGTGGAATGTCAGCTACCACCACATCCATCAAGATAGTCTTAGCTAGATATTGAACTAAAGATACACAAAGATCTTTGATTAGGCCTAGGCACCTGACCTGACTGTAATCAAATGAAAATAAGTCCTTATAGGGCCTTGTGATGTCTAGGTCTAGCTTTTCCATCACTGACTTGGGCATTAGGTTATGGGAAACACCTGAGTCAAACATGGCATTATGTAACACTTTGTCATGAATGTTTAAGCTCACATAGAATGGAGGAAATCCTCCATATACTGATTTACCATTGACTTCTGGACCAAAAATCAGTTCTGGTTGATCATCCAAAATATTGACTACATCCCTATTCTCTGATATTTGTAGTCACTTATTGATTTGCTGTCTGTAAACTTGATGTTTGGCCAATTCAGAGAGAGGAATGGCTATTTTCAGCGTGCCAATTTCTGTTTGTAAGTTAAAAGGTTTTTCTATCTGATTCTTTACATTTTGGGCAGCAAGCTTCTCTTTTTCAGCTGAGCTTTCTTTGACTTTCTCTTGGTTATGGGTATTGTTATAAGGTACATCTGATTTGTCATTATTTTCTGGGGGGTTATTCAAATCTTCTGTTGGAGAATGGGATGTGAATGAATGGTTTCTTGAAGGCTGTAAGTCTGATATATCCTCCACAGTGACTTCCTTTGGGTGGGTTTTATCAGAGGATTCTGTTGGGACAACTTTATCCCTTGATTTCTTAGGTTGTTTAGTATCTTTCAGCTTGGTAGTTTCAGGCACATCTATGGTTCTGCTTCTTAATTTGTACTGTTTATGAACCTCATAGACTGCTGCATCATAGCCTTCTCTAAAATCAAATGACTCTCCAGATTTGGTTTGAAATTGGTTGAATTCATGGGCCTCTTGGTCATCTTGAGTTAGGAAAACTTGTTGTTCGCTATCTAGGCCCATTAAGTTAATGTGAGGGTCCTTTGTCGGTTCACTTGAGGTTGAGGCCTCTGCATAATTCTCTTGAAATGGAAGTCTGATATTCTAATCAGGTCCAGTCCTTCCAGTAGTAGGGTTTTGGCCTTTTCTAAAGTTTGGGGTTCTTGTTGAGTTACTTGGTTGCCCTTCCCAGGATGATTTTCTTTCAGTGGTCTCTACCCTGTCTCCCAATCTATCCATTCCTTTGATAATGGCATCTAATTTCTGTTCGAATGCTGAAGGTTCTTCTTTGAATGTTGTTCTTCTTTCAGTTCTAGCCCGATTTCATTTGGCAATCAAGTTCGCCTCTACGCTAACAGCTACATTCTGCATGTCTGTTAGGCTTGGAGGGGCTCTTTCCCTTAGCTGATATGCCATATCTGAATCAAATCCATCAGGGAATTTGATCAAGGCTAAGTTAGGTGGGGGTCTAAGGTTTTGTGGGATGGCATTGTATACATTGTTAGATCTAGCACAATAGTCTTGGATAGTTTCTTGTGGACCCCTTTTTAAATTGTCATATTCAGTTAAAATATGTAAAGGGTATTTCTTCTTTTCCCATCTATTTAAGAAGACTTGATATAAGGCCTCGGGATCACCTATAGAGTTTGCAGTAAGTGACCTAAACCAGGTCCTTACATCACCAGTTAGAATTTGAACAAAGATCTTCATCCTCACGCCATCATCATCAATTTCATAGTTTTCAAAGTAGTCCTACATCTTCCTAGTGTGCTGTTGGGCTGTATAGGAACCAACACCATCAAAATAAGTGATCTTACTTTGATAATCCTGAGGCATAGCCCTTGGATTTGCAGGTAGCTGTAAAGGAGCATAACGATTTTCCATATTTACAGTGACAAATGGGACAACAGGAAGAAATGGGACAGCTGGAAAAGCAGGAATGATGGCAGATATATGTGTAATAGATGGAGGAGTGGAGAAGGTGCTTTGAGAAGTGGATGAAGAACTAGGAGAAGTAGGAGTGGTGTGAGGATGAACTGAAGCTTTAGCAGGCGTTGGAATATATCTTTGCTGAACTACTTCAGGACTTGAATCAGCAAATTCTTCTTGTTGCTCTTGTTTCCTAAGGATGTTAGGGATTCAATTGGGATTTTCAAAAACAGCTGGAGGATCTAGGTCAGGGTTTGACCTTGTGTAACGATTTTTCTTCTTTGGAGCCAGCTTCTAGATTTGTTTTTGGTATTTTTCCGAGAATGTTTTATAATCACGGCTTTAAACAATACTTCACAGGAGATTCTATTGAAAAATAGGAGGCTTGATATCTCCTTTGACTATGTTGAAACAGGGAAACTGATTGTTCCCCAGTGGAGTCGCCAATGATGTTATCACTCAGGTTGTTCCCTGCCTCCTAGAGGGAATACAGCCGAGGTAACCACTAACCAATCTTTTAGCTACAGGTCCTAGCCTATCTGCAACCAGAGAGGGCCCTCTCTTTGTAATTTAGCTTTGTTTGTTTGTATTTTAGGCTAGTTATAAGACACAAGTTTTGTTTAATGTTTGGAAGGTGACATTCAGTAGAGCAGGGTAGCAAGTTGTGAGAAGTTCATGCCATTGGGTTGATGGAGTCTAAGTAAATAAACTTCTAAGTATGGTTTCATTGGCAATAAGCAACTTACAGAGCAAGATAATTAAACACAGAACAATCTTTGAAGCTAAAATAAGATGGAATGGAGTCAAAGAATGAAAGGCAATCAAGAATCTTTCATTCTGTTAACAGGGAGAAGTTGCTCACACATTATCAGGGAGCATTTAAGAATTCCTTGATAACACTTGAAATGGAAAAACCAGGGAGACAAGAGCAATTAAGAATTCTTGCCTATGCTAGTCTTGTAGAAAACATTTAAAATTGCAGGAATTGAACACAGAGTACAGTGAAGCAAATTCTGGGTTATTCTTCTTTCCTGTAACTTAGAACATGATACTTAGATGATAAGTAAAGATAAATACAGTAACATAAGAGTTAAGAAGACTTATTGATCCATGCATTAACACGAGAATTCTGTAATCTATTCTTTTGCCATCAATTCCACACTCAGTCAGTTGACCAGCAAAGCATTCCAGCAATTTTATTTCTGAAGAGTCCTCAAAATATACAGCGCAAGTCCAGAATGATATTCACCAGCCAACAATAATACATCTCTTTGACAAGTATATATAGGAGTTTACAAAATATCCCATAGGAAAATATCTGGACATAAATGTACCCATCTACTTTGACATAATCAATAACTATTTGTGGAAAAATCACGTAACTTTAACTGAGGAATTAAAAGCTCTTTACTCGTTGTAGAAGGTGTCCTGTGTGCTGTTGACCCTTTGACTCTGGCAGTCGGTGGATGACCACTTCCTTGATGTGTTGTCCTGTTGTGCTGTCCTGTGCCACCTGGTCTGCGCTTTTGAATATTTTTTAGCGCGAATTTCACCCACTGTCAGTTTGATTTTCTGGTAGCTGAGCCATATAATGCAACTTGCATGTTATGCAAACAAAATATAGGAAGAGAATCAAAACTACTTTAGAATCTAAAGCAGGCTTTGCCACCATTCCTCTGTTGGTAGTTGATGCTTTCTTAACTTGAATAATATCTCATCAGCTTCAGTGTATGTGTAATAATTTGGCCAAACTGGAAAGAGGTGTGCTATCTCATGCTCAATGTAAAATAGATCTTCCAGTTTATCATATAAACTCTGCCTTGTGGGAGGGACTACTTCTTTTGTGCTGCTTGATGATGTTGTGATTTGATTTTGTACATAGGTACTCAGCCTGTTTGCATATTGTTCCTATTTTAGTAGCCTCCCAGCGCTAGTAACCAGGCTGGGTAAACCTTTGGTTTGCAAATTTGAAAGCTTCTATCTGAAGGCATTTACCTCTGTCTGCATTTCTTGGCATTTTCTTTCTATAGTTTGGACAAAATTTCTCATGGTCATCACCTTCTTGACTCTTACAATAGTCTCTGTTCTATTCTGGATGTTTAGTGCTGCCAACTGGTCACTAGTACGAGTATTCAAAAAGTGAATCAATTAATTGGCTTGCTCAGGCTTATCTGCCAATAATGTTCTAGCCTTATGAGTTTCATACTGAGCTACAACCATCAATTCTATTTGGTCAAAAATGGTTTGTATTGCTGTCCATTGATCAGCAAGAGCTTGGCCAATTTTATTCCACAAAATTGTTTTTTATCTCGGTCAAGGTTCTATCAAGAGTGAGGTCTTTCTCCAAGGCCTTTATCTTGTTTTCTAGGGCCTTTACTTCCCTGGTCTTCTCAACAACTGTCATCTTTTATTTATCATAACTAGCCTCAATCTTGGCTAGCTTTTCCTTGGTCTCCTTCATTTCTACCATTTGTAATTCTAGAGCCTTGATTTCTTGCATCATGGCCTCCATGCTCAAGCTGGCCTCTTGTAATGCTGCTCTTGTAGTTGCTGCTGAAGTTGAGGCACCTGCTGCCGAAGTCGAGGCTGGGGGAGGTGCTGCTGAAGTCACTGTTGTTGGAGGAGCTGTAATTATTGGAGTTGTTTGGGATGGTTGAGGGGCCAACTCTGGTTGTTTCCCTCGTTGAGCCTCTTCCAATGCTTTTTCTGTGTCCAATATCCTCTGGTTCATCCTCATAAGCAGGCTAACCACATCCTCTACTTCCTGTTGTTGTGCCACTTCTACAGTTTGAGGATGTATGGTAGCTGGCAGCTTCATTTGTTTTCTTAGTGCTGCTATGTCTTCCTCCTTTTTTTTGATTAAGGCATGTGTGCCTTTGGGATCTTTGGGATCATGTCCCAACTCTATGATGATCTCTTCCAAGGATTTTATCCTATTATCCTTGGCCAATGATGAGGCTTTTTCCAGCTCTAACTGGGCGGAAGTATTGTATAAAGAGTTCCGCAATCTGTGGGCCATTAGAGCCTTGTCTGCTAATGTGGAATAAACCATTTCTTCAGCCTGCTTATGTAACTCAATCTGGTCTATTGGATGTATGTCTTTTGCCAGGACCTCCAGATTGGTTCTGATGTAGTCTGCAGTTGACTGTGGCTGCTCTGTAGTAGGTCTGAAGTGACTGAGAGTCATCTTCCCTTCTTGCATGTCATATGCTGCCATCAGTCTCTGTTGATTTGTTGGTGCCATTCTCATTAACTGATTGTAAAGCTAAAACCTTATTGGCTCGTTTCTAGCTTTAATCTCTGTGAATACTCGTTTGATATCCGAGCCTTGCCTAGTCTGCTGTTTGGAGGATGAAACGTCCCCACCTGGTTGCCTCTCTTACTCCTGCTGAAAGGAGCTGGCCGATGTTTCCAAAACAGGAGGGATTTGTTGTTCAGAAGTCCCCTCACCCCTGATATTTCCCATGGTTTCTTCTGTTATTTCTTCCTTGGCATAGGGGTTTAGCCTCTGTCTTTTTTCCCCTTGCTGGTTTGTGGATGCCCCTATGGGTGTGCCCTCCGTTCTATCCCTCTTTTTACCTCTTTCCTCATTATGAGGAGTTTGCAGCACAGGGATTTCAGGTGCCTTTGTTTGTGTTGCAGGGCTTTGTTCTTGACCCTTTCTTGAGTTGAGGATGGCTGCTCTTTCATTGTGCTTTGCTGTTCTGAGTGCTCAATGTCCTTGCCTTTTCCTACAGGTAAAACGGTTTCTTTAGTTGGCTGCCGTGAAGTTGTAGTAGTTGATGTGCTTTCTCCAATCGGTTGAGGCTGTGTGAAGGTGACCTGTGCAACATAATCCAGGTCAATTCTTTTCTCAATTTCTTTCATATCTTTCTCTATTTTTTCCTCTTCAGTAAGCTCTTCATCATCTAATGTGCCCTCTACCCATTCTTGTTGATTAGCATATTGTTCAATGTAGGGGATTGTCTAGTGCACATATCCTGAAAGCCTATGTTTGATTCTTCTAAGGCTTATGAAATGTTCAGGGTCATATGGTGCCCAATAGAAGCTCTGTTTGAACATGAGTTCTTGTCTCAGCATATTGTCTGCATCCTTCCATGCTTCTTCCCTTTTGTTGAAAACAAAGGGACCCAATTGATGTCTGATTTTAAGCCGTGCCTTCTTGTTTTTCCCATGGAAGTGAGTCAAGTTTGCATTACTGAACTGCCTGAAATATTCCAAGGCAAAAAGTCTCATGGGGACATATCTTGGCAGCTTATAAGGGGACAACTCACACCCATAAATTCTGATCACTCTGTGGTTTTGGTAAAAGTACCAATCACCAATGTTGTGGCCCTTTGAAAGATGCAAGATTATTTGCATTTCAACAGTGATTTTGGTAGGAGGAGTCACCATTAATAGTCAAGTGGCTGGGTATATGAACAGGTCAATAAACTCACAATATGTGTATGGAGAATAGTGGACTTCATGGAAAACTGAGGTCCAATAGATGACAGATCTCCTCTCTCCTTTTGAGTCTAATCTCCTGAGAGGAACCTTGAAACTATCTGGGTGATAGTACAATAGCAGATGGTAAATGTAGGAGGTGTATTTAAACACTCTTTCTCTCTCCATCATCATGAATTGTTCATGTATTTTGTTTGCTATGAAGGTGGCATAGTCATACATGACAACAGGGGGTTGCCCTGGAGTGAATATAGTTAAGAGCAGAAATACAGTCTCATCCACAAATTCTCCTGTTTTGCATCCTAGAATGTAGGAAATCATATCTACCATGAGCTTGCCTGTTTCATTAAATGAGGCCTGATGATAGGGAGGAGGATGATTGTACTGGCACTGTGGATCCATAAACAGCTGACTAACTCTTGATATTTCTGCCCTAGAGAGATTTTCTAATCAAGCAAGAGTTTCATTGTAAGGGGAACCAGAGGCTGAGGAGGCTCAAAGTTCAGCATTTCATTTATGGATTGAGGAGTGATATAGAATAGCACAGACCCGTCTGGACTAAGAATTGCTCTCAAAGTGGGGTCATAGTTTGCATGACATAGATGAATGAAATCAGGCAACACGTTGACTGATGGGAGGTAATAGATGGGCATACTGGATTGCCAAATTCCTAGAATATCAGTGTTATTTCTGTGATTATTTCTGAATTGGCACATAGTTTTGAGGTGAGAATTAAGGCCCATCATATCCTTGATCTGGAAGTCTCTGTCTGCCAAAGGTAGCCACTCCAAATCCATGTGTGGAGCATTCAAAGGAGCAATGTTTAGGGCTACTGGAGTCTCCATATCTTATACTGCTAGTATTGATTGCAATACAGGTGTAAACAGTAATAGGAAGTAGAATTTAGGCTCTAAGGGTATTGCCAGGAGTATGAAAACTGATTTTTAGTTCAAACCAACCTCATTGTGTAGAGTTTTATGGTAAACAACAAACTTGTAGCACTTTGACTGGGTTTTTTTACATAAATTGGTTGAATTGCAGGCTCTTGTGGACGGAATGCCGAGAGAATGGAATGGAGTTTTGCCCAAAAGGGCACAAGTTTGCAGAGGGAAAAGGAAGCTGAGGATTCCCCTTTAGGAAACAGGTTACAATCAACGGAAACAGGGTGCTAGAGTATTTTGACTCAATAATTGAACAATTTCTGTAGTCTCTGTGGGCATATGTGGATGCACAGTGTATTGAAATGGCTTGTTTGCAGAGGAAATGAGCTCATATTTGCAGGTTTGTTATGAATTAACAACTCAAATTGTGTATGCAGGTCAGTGAGCAATCGGTAGGAGCGCCTTTGGAAGCAAAATACAGGTTCTTTCGGCAATTTAAACAGAGAACTTGAGAAACAGGGCTTTCAAGCTGGAAGATGGATAAATACTTGTGTCCAGGGCGCTGAGGATGGTTAGCAGGCACAGCTTGGGCTGCGGAGTTGAGCTATGGAGTTGAGTTGGCGGGTTGGTGACAGTATAAGCTCCGGAAGCGAAATGGTGAAAGTGCATGCACGTTGTTTGCAAATGGAATAAAATAGAAAATGGGCATAAAACAGTCATTTTCCCGACTTCTTAACCAAATTTGGACCTTTTGGCGCTTTTTGCGTTTTTCCAGGATGACGTCATCATGACATCCTTTTTGTCATGTAGTGAGTATGGCAGATGACGTGGCGACTTACATATGTGATGATGTGGCATATGACACGGTGGCGGGGTGGTGACATCAGCGGATGACATGGCGTAGGTACAGGGCAGTGGCACGTGACGTGGACACAACGTCATGCGGTGACGTAGGCAAGCAGGGAGGGCGGTAAGCGGTTTCCATCGGACCGCCTTTGGTACGGGAGCGGTGATTGTCAGAGGCGACCCGATGCAATAGGAGGGGGACAAGTGTCCCGTTGTACGATGGTGAAACCATCGACCATCGGGTGGTAACGTATCGCTACAGAGGTGCACCCGATATTGATGAAGACCGTCGGATCTGTGGAGGGCGATCCGACGACGGACGGGAGGGAGATACGACCAGAGTTTAGTAGAAAAGCGCGTACAATAAAATTTAATTTTTGCATAGTTTGGGGCGGATTTAGACCTTAGGTTATAGGTTTATATGCACTCGGGGTCATGGTTATTCATTAATAAAATATCAATGAAACCCAAAATAAAATAAAGCGCGGGGTTAATGTGGTATAGTTGGTGTGCGGGGGGGTTTGATATGGTTATTTATTTAACCAGGTGTTAAATAAATCCCAAAGGTTAATGAACGCGGATGGGTTAACATAGAGTCCCAAATGGACCTAATGTTTCCTGAACTTAAATTATTTGGCTATAGTTGCCATTTGTAGGGATATTTAGATTTTTTGGGTTTTAATATAGTTTTTTGTAGAATAGGAGTGGGGAAATGATTTAGGGAGCTAGATAATAGGGTTAGATGTTAATATGACTTTTATGAAATGAGAATGAATGGAAAAATGTTAAAGAGATGAAGGAGTATGGAATAACCATTTTACACAAGAAATGTGGCTTCTTTTCACTAAGTCAACTCAGATGTCAACTTGGTATTTTAATAAAAATGGAGTGAAACTGGACTTTTTGGGCAAATCCCAAGGTCCTTAGGGGAATGTTAGTAAGTGATCTTTGGGGGAATGAAGGGGAATTAGTCATGCTTCCACTGTTGTACCACCGAACAACTGCCATGGTGCCAATGCCATAAATGAGATTAGTCCTTCTTGACAAGACCACAAGTGATTACCAACTTGCTTTTGCAACCTCAAACTGCCTACCCAACCTAATACACCTAACATTTTTTCTTCCTTTGGATTGGGTGCACTTGAACTGGCAGACCCTGATTGTCCTCTTTTTCTTTTGATTGTCCTCCTATCTAAATGTACCCTTATCTCTTCCAAGGACCCAGATTAAGCAGTTGGGCTCCTTAAATTCTCTACCTAGCTACTCATCTGCCAAGCTTGAACTGTTTGGGCAGATATGCATTCTCTATTCTACAACAACAAATTTAAACATGGCATGGTCCAGTTTGAACTGTTGGGCCATCCATCAAATGTAATAAGCAGCAGTACCTCCACATGGTGAATTTACAAATAAGATAATAGTGACATTTTGATTGGTCACTTTCTTGGTCTTTGGTTTGGGGTTCATTTTCACTATTTTTTTGACCAATTGATATTCCTTGCCTCTTGATTATTCTTTTGAGGCATACCCTCTTTTAATTTTTTAATTTTTTCTTGTCTGTGTACAAAATATGGAACCTTTGCAGCCTGCAATGATGAACATATTTAGCCCTTCCACTGTCAATCATGAAAAATGAAACCTATTGGTATAGGAATCTAACACAGTCTCAAAGGTAAAGCATATATTTGGTGGGAAGACGTGAAGAATGTAAAGGAAATACATGAAGATGATTTGAATTAGCATTCCTTTTAAAAGCTCTTCAAGAAGAAGTACTTGTCTGAGAGGTACTATGATGATAGAGCTAAGGCATTTTATGAGTTGCAGATGGGTTCTATGATAGATGAGGAGTATACTAGAATATTTTTGGAGCTGTTGAGATATGTTCCTTACCTAAGAGAGGAGAAGGCAAAGGTTTAGAAATTCATCAGTGGATTTCTAGTTGCATACAAGATTGGATTGAGTTCGATGAGCCTAGATCATTGGAGGATGCCATCCGAAAGTTGAAGCATTGTTATGAGCAGTCAAAGCACAAGGTTGAGCCAAAACATGACTTGAAGATAAACGACAAAGCTGAAGGAAAAATGGCCACCAAAGTGAGGAAGAACTCAAGATGCAAGTGAGAAAGATAATGCAATTCCTTACAAGAGATTCAATACAATCGAGAAGGCACATGGAGAGAAACATGCTAGGGGCAGTGGTAGGGAACCATTGTAGTGTTGAATATGTGGTAAGGATCATTGTAAGAGGGATTTTCCACAATATCAGAGTGGTGGTAGACCCCACCTCTACAATGCTCAGGAGGTGCATACAATTGGTGATGTTGGTCATAGAATTCCTTGGATTTATGCAGCTGTGGACAACAAGAAGGGGATCATCAGGCATTGATCATTGAGATGGATGATAATATTTCTGATCAAGTTGTTTATATTTTGATTTATCTTGGATCTAACTATAGTTATATTAATCCTAACCTGGTGGATAAGTGTGGTTTGAGAAAGAAGTGCATGCAAAATATTGGTTGGTACAATTGGCTATAGGTACAAAGAAGTGAGTTCACCATTGGGTAAGAGCTTGTGCATTTGAGTTAAATGGTATGCCTACGGTATCACATTTTAATGTATTTCAATTGGGGCTATATAATATTATTTTGGGTATGTATTGGTTATAACTTCAAAGAACCAAAGTGGATTTTTTCGATAAGGCCATTGAGTGTGTGGATGATAGTGGGGAAACGAGGACCTTGTAGAGAAAGAAGAAACCTACATCAGTGACGATGGTTACTGCTATGCAGGCTAAGTGTAGTTGAAGAAATGGTTGTGTGATGTTTGTACTACACATTTCTAGTGATAAAGGTAAGGAGGTTGAGGATGCCGATGTGTTGAGCAGGTACCAAGTTTTGTAGCAGTTCAGGGATGTATTTCTTGAGGACATTACAAAGTTTTCACCTCACGGGGAGGTAGAATTTTCTATTGAGTTAGTATTAAGGGAAGCTCTAGCATCAAAAGCACCTTACAGGATGAGAACACCTAAGTTGGTAGAGTTGACATTGCAACTAAAGGAAATGTTGGAAAAGGATACATCAGACTTAGTGTATCACCTTAAAGTGCACCAGTGTTGTTAGTAAAGAAGAATAATGGTACCCTTAGATTGGGCATTTATTGCAAGTAGCTGAGCAAGGTAACGATCAAGAACATGCTACCATTGTCGAGGATTGATGATTTGTTTGATCAGCTAAAGGGAGAATAAATGTTCTATAAGATCAACTTGAGATTGGGATACCATTAGGTATGCATCAAGAAAGAGGATATCTTCAAGACTGCATTCAGGACCAGGTATGGGCATTATGAGTTTATTGTTGTTCCATTCGGTTTAACTAATGCTTCAGCTACATTCATGTGTTTGATGAATAGTGTGTTGAATTCTTATCTGGACAAGTTTGTTATTGTATTCATTTATGAAATACTGGTATATTCTAAGAATGAGGAAGACAATGTCGAACATTTAGCAACAGTGTTGAGATTGCTAAGAGATCATGAATTGTATGCTAAGCTTAGCAAGTGAAACTTATTTAAGACTGCGGTACACTACTTAGGACAAGTTATCTCCAAGGAAGGCATAGTAGTAGATCCATAGAAGATAAGGGCCATCATGGAGTGGGTAGCTCCTAAGAATGTAGATGAGGTGAGATAATTCATGGGATTGGTAAGTTACTACAGGAGGTTCATCAAGAACTTCTCACGCATTGCATATCTTATCACATCATTGCAGCAGAAAGGTAAGAAGTTCGAATGGATAGAAGAATGTGAGGCTAGTTTTGAGTATCTTAAGAAACTATTGACACATGCATAAGTGCTAAAGATTGCGGATCCAGACAAGGAGTTTGTAGTGTGTATAGACGCTTGCAAAGAGGGGACTTGGTGGAGTTTTCATGCAAGAAGGACAAGTAGTGTTCTCTGAGTCACGAAAACTGAATGAGCACAAGCAGAACTAACCAATGCATGATCTTAAGCTAGCAACAATTATACATGCATTGAATATGTGGAGGCATTATCTTCTTGGGAGGAGGTTTACATTGATGAGAGATCATAGTGGGTTGAGGTATTTGTTTGACCACGAATCTAAATGCCATGAAATCTAGATGGTTGGATACCCTTAGTGAGTTTGACTTCGAGATCAGATACATCAAAGGGAAGAGAAATGGGTTGTAGATGCTCTTAGCAGGAAGGTACAAGTGAATCATATAGTAGCTATAAGCTCCTATGGGACAGAGTTACATGACAGGATCTTGCAAGTAGGATAGCGGGATGACAAATACATGGACATTATGCACAAGTTACAATAGAGTACAAGCACAGGTACAAGTTTAAGTGCATGTATAGGTGCAAGTATAGGTACAAGGGATTAGGATGCAGACTATCATCTCAAAGTAGATGGCTTGGTGAGGTTTCGAGACACGAGATATGTGTCAAATTGCAGTGAGCTCAAGAAGCTTATCTTGAGGGAGTTTCATGTGAAACTGTACCCGGGACATCTAGGATATCAGGACATTGAAGGTGGTGAAGAAGTTTTACTATTGGCCAAATCTGAAGAAGGAAGTGGCAAAGTTTGTGGCTAGATGTTTAGACTGTCAGCAGGTAAAGGTGAAATGCAAGCATCTAGGTGGTCTACTACGACCTATTGCAATTCCAGAATGGAAATGGGAGGTCTTCGATGGGTTTGATCATAGGTAATATGAGCATGATTCTATTATGGTCATGGTTGACAGGTTGAGTAAGGTACCTCACTTCATTCTAGTGAAGACTACATATTCAGCCAGTGAAGTAGCACATGTGTTTATTAAAGAAATAGTGGAACTACATGGTGTTCCAAAGAAGAATGTGTTAGAAAAGGATGCAAAGTTCACTTCCAATTTTTAGAAGGAACTATTTGCAGGTTTGGTTACAAAGTTGGCCTTCAGTACAAATTATCATCCGCAGACAGATGGTCAGACATAGAGGGTCAACAAGATTTTGGAGGATATGTTGAGGATGTACGTGATGCACTAGTAGAGGAAATGGGAGGAGTATCTTCCATTGGTGGATTTTTCATACAATAATGGTTATCAGGATTCATTGAGCATGATTTCTTTCGAGGCATTATATGGATAAATTTGTAACACTCCCATCAGCTGGTGTAATCTAGTGAACACGGTACTTATTGGATCAAACATGTTTATGGGCATGGAGAAGGAAATGTAGGTTATAAAGAAGAATCTAAAGGCAGCACAAGATAGACATAAGAGTTATGTAGATCAGTAAAAGGTGTTGAAAGCGTTTTAGGTTGGGGAGCATGTGTATTTGTGCATCAAGCCCAAGATAATCTCTTTTAGGATTGGTTCATGTGCTAAGTTGGCACCAAGGTATTGGAGGCCTTTTGAGATCCTTGAGAGGATTGGACCAGTGGAATATCGACTTGCACTGCCTCCAACAATGAAATTCCATGATGTTTTCCATATTTCATTTCTTAAGAAGTATATAAAAGATGTTGATCATGTTATTGGTTGGTTTGTATTGCAGGTGGAGCAAGATAGAGAGTTCCAGCTGGAGCCTCAGTGCATGCTACAACAGAAACATCTCATGATTAGGAATAGAGCCATAGAGCAAGTTAAAGTGTAGTGGAAGAACTTTTGGCCTGAAGAAGCTACATGGGAGATGGAATATCAGATGCGGGTCTTGTATCCTTCATTGTTTGCCGATTGAGGCAAAGTAGTTTTGGTATGATGCTGGTATATGTTGGAATATGTTTTTCTGATGTTCTAGTATTTGTATATGTGTGTGTGTGTGATATATATATATATATATATATATAGATGTAAATACCTCCATGAGCTAAGTTATAAAGCTCCAAGAAGAGGTACGGGTGTCATGTTATTATGGTTGTTATGTTTTCATGTTGTCATGATGTTTTGCTTTTGAGCAGGTGTTTCATTGTAAATACTGCAACGAGCTAAGCTATAAATATCCATAGGTAGTATGTTTTCTTTTTAGCGGTTTGCTGAGGTCTTGGTGTGGTTTAACTTTGAGGATAGTGTTCCCCAAGGGGGAGGCTTCTGGAAAAACCCTGGTGAAAATTTCATCTAATAAAAGTTAATAAAGGCAAAATAAGATCACAGGTAAGGGACACATATTCCAAGCTGAATGTTGGGCAAAGATATCCTAGTAGGCATCATTGGATGTGTAATTTGGCTAAGGAAAGTTGGAAAAGGCTAAGGCAAAGGCAATAAAAGGAAAAAAAGGAATTTTTGGCACATTTATTTACGAAAATAAAGGAAAATAGGAGAAAAGTAAGGTGTAAGGTCACAGGTTGCACGTGAGGAGGAAATTGAAGGAAAATGTAGAAATTAGAGGCCTCGTTCATAAAATGTCTTCTAAGGATCAGTTCATGGCTTTTTTCAAGTCCAAGTTTGGAGCTCTCTCATTATTCTATCTCTCTCTCACTCTCTTGGTAACTGAAAGTTTTCTTGGAGCACTCTAATTTGGATCAAGGAAAGGAAAAGCAAGGAAAGGAAAGGAAAAGCAAGCAAGGATCAAGGAAAGGAAAGAAGGATCAAGCAACTTAGTAGGAATACTTACAAGTAGCCTTTTGCATGTGTGATTTCTTAGATGGTTTGGACATGCATGGCTTTTCATGTTGGTGTATGGTTCTCTTGATGTCGATGGTATGGTTTTGCTGAGTTATGGCAGTGGATTTCAACCTAGACTAGCCTTTTTCCAGATGCCATGGTATGTTGGGATGTTTATTTCATTTTTTCAGATTTGGAATTTCCTAATGGATTTCAGAATCTAGGGCGAAGGTGGTCCCAAGGTTGATTCCCAAAGGCATAGGAATCCCTTGATCAGTTTTGTTGGGATACATGGTAAATCCTGAGGGAGTAGTGTCAGTTTAGGGCCTAGTGATTCGGGTTGGATTTCGGTAAATCCTGAGAGACAAGGAGACATAAAATTCCTTAAGGATAGTGATGGATTCCAGATGGCATTCCAAGTTATATTCGGTTATGATTGGAGCACCGGTTTTGGTGTGATCATGGTTTGGTGACAGTGGAGATGGTTCAACCTTTGGATTCCCTTGGTTTTTCTATGAGATCCCACATTCATGCTTGGAATATGACACAGGGGTGACTGGCTGAAAGAGATATTTGGTTCAACCATGTCTATGGTTGGGTGGTACATGGAAGTCCCGAACTTGGTCATATTTTCCTATGATTAATACAAGCTAAGTTCTCTTACTTTTGCACTGATTTATATGTGGATTTAATGGTTGTCATATCTATGATATTTATATGGTTTTATTCTGGTTATAAGTATGGTTAAATGATTGGTTCATGTCATGGTTATTTCATGTATTTACTTGTAACTGTTAAATGGATGGATGTAAGGACTAATTGATGATGTAGTAGTTCAATGGAGAAGGCGATCCTTCTAGTTATGTTTCATAAGTTGTTTCAGTTGTTTATGCTCTTCTTGTATCCTAGACTTGTAGGTTGTATTGATGCCAAGTGTTTGACAGCATGTTAGTCCTGATTGGGGATGCTCGGGCCTAGTCCTGAGGGTAATTTGTGTTTGATCAACAATGTTTATTATGTTTTCAGTGAATTCTGGAAGTTACAACAAGTTCTGGGTAGAGGCCAAGATCTTGGGTTAGAAAATTGGCTTAAATCCTAGGGTTGCTGGCACAAAACTAGAAATTTTGGTCCACAGTCACTGGAAGGTAGGCTTGTGATAGGGAATTTGGGTTTCTTGCTGCTCCCTTGCCCATAGCATGAGAGTGACTATGGCCTAAGAGCTGCAGAATAATAGTGTGACCCAGGAATAGGTTGTCTGAGAGGCTGACTTGTCTCTTGAGGGTTTTGTTGATGATGTTGGATGACTGTATGTGATGTTCCGTCGATTCCACTTCCTTAAGGCGACATAGGAGGTCGAATCAGATTGTAATAGCATCTCTCCTCATGTTTACCCCGGTTGGCATGGTTAATTTGGGTAGACCTAGGAGGGGATGTTACAAGTATACACCCTATTATCCCCCCAAGATATACTACATCCTTCCTCTCTCTCCATTTCTCTCCTACCTCCCTCTCTCTCTCTCTCTCCACCCTTAAAGGATGTTACAAGTATACACCCTATCATCCCCCTGAGATATACTACATCCTTCCTCTCTCTCCATTTCTCTCCTACCTCCCTCTCTCTCTCTCTCTCTCCACCCTTAAAATCTGCCACTATCCCCCTTTCTTTGTCCTTCTCTCTCTCCATCTGTAATTACTTTCAAATTAATGAACATAATGCATCTAGTTACATCAAATTAGAAATCAATATCTACATTTAAATCAATGTATCTAGTGCAAACAATCAAATTGGATTAGAAATCAACATTTACATTGAAATCAATTCACCTAGTGTAAGAAATCAAATAGGATTATAAACCACCATCTATAATGAAATAAATGTATCTAGTGAAAACAATTAAATAAGATTAGAAATCAACTACACTGAAATCAATACATCCTTCTCTCTCTCCCCCTCTATCCCCCTTCCATCTTTGTGTCTCCCTCACTCTCTCTCCATCTTTCCCTTGTCACTCAAACTCTCTCTCCATCTCTATCTCTTTATGTATTTGTTCTTCACTCCCTCTCTCTCCTTCTCTCTCCCTTCCTATCTTTATTCCTCTATCTCTCATCACTCTCTTTCTCTCTGCACCCTTATCACTCTCACTGTGTCTCCCCATTTTTTATTATTATATTAATTATAATATTATGTTAAATTTTTTATCCATACATATAATAATATTTTAAATTTAATATTATATTATTCAAAATTATTAAATTTTAATAACATATATTATATTAAGTATTATCTAATATTTTATTTTTAAAATTCACCTAGAATACCATATTTAATATAATATAAAATTGGTTGTTATAATATTAAATTAAATAGTTGTTAAACTTTATGAGAACAAAGACGAAAAAACACTACATTAATAATAACGATTTAAAATGGAAAATACATGAAACAATTGGGCTTTATATTTAAATCCACCAAAAGAAAATGTTCCAACCTTAAAGATAAGATAAGATTTCTCTAAGGGCATGAGTTCGAATCCAAGCAATCCTTCATATTTGCCATGGAGGATGAGTCACTGGCTGTAGAGAATGTCACTTCCTTTGGAGACACGATCGATGACTTTAGAACCCGGAGTTACTCCAATCCAAAACAATGTGAATGTCTCTTCAAAGGTAAAGAGATAGAAAGAAAAAGGGCAACAAAGTTTGACTAATGGTTTCATTGTGGGTCTTCAAACACTTTATAAGAGAACTCTAAATCAAAGTTATATTGATTTTAATTTTTTTTTGTTAAAAGTGAAGTGAAGGTATCTAAAAGTTCTGTATATCAGGATATATGCTAACTTATGACACAATGGTTTGGATATATAAAGTTTCATCATGTTATTATTTTTTTAATTTTTAGAGTGAAACAATTTAGAAAGTTAGTTTCTATTTTCCTAGGAGAGGATTTGGTGAGAAATCTTTGATAAGTTAGATTATGCATTTATCTTTCATATTTTCTTCCTTCTTAAACCTCACATTTTCTCATATTTTGTGAGAATTTTTTTGAGAAATTAGAGTAAGCACTTTTCATTTATACTTATGCTTTTTATTTTTAAATTTCCACATTTTTACTAAACATTTTATAGAAATAAACACCATAAATGATACTCAATTTTTTATTTATAATAATAAAAATTCATGAAATTCAATCTTAAAATTTTATTGCATAATAGATAAATATTGAGGAAAAAATATAAAGGTTTTCTTCTTGTATCACTTAAAAAACCATTGCACCATTAAGATTCACATGTTATAGTTTTATATTTGAATGTAGAGATTTTTTAGCTTCGCATACACCTACGAATGTATATGAAACAACTTTATATTTGTGATTGTTTTGGAATAAAAAGAAATGATGGAAACAACCTCACATGTAATGTAAGTGGCAACTGTGTAGGGTAGCATGTAGTTGCTCACAAGCATCAAACTAGAGCCACAATCAGTTCTTTAAAGCATAGTAGGACCTTAGACACCTTCATATCTGATCATTAAATTTAATTTTATGGTGTCCATTATGACATTGCATTAAACAGGTTAGATATTTTCTCTCTGTATGAAACTTTTGCAGTGCTTTTTGATGTCGTTGATATTTCTGGCATGAAATTTCATTGGCTATTTGCATAGTGATCAACTTCGAATTCAAATATGAATTAGAATTTAGTGCGAAAATGAAAAAATTCCATCAAATATCCATCAGTCTTCTCAAGACTCACATGCATCCAAAATTATATGTTCTAGTGAATCAATTAGCTTCACTTATATCTAGCTCAAAGTGAAACTAACATGAAGAAGACCTGGGAATGTAGTGAGTGAGTGCCAAGAAGTTTCGTTATATGAATTTTAATTGTTATATGAATAAATTTTATTTATTTATATAGGTATTTCCATTTTCATTTTATTTATTTATTTAAGCCAACGTTAATTTATTTTTTTAGGATGGATGGACAAACTTACACATCTCCTCAATATTGGGCTGTAGAATGCACCTCTCCATGCAATAAGATATAAAAAATATACATTTCAACTTTCAAGGGTAGTTTTCCAGCTACTTTATATTAATTGTATTGTCAAAGAAGGACAAACTCAGCATGGATTATGAATTATTCTTTTGGCTTCTTCCTCCCTAATATCCTTTTTTCATTTTCCACTCCTCGTGCGAAGACCATATTCAATCTTCCTTCTAGATTATGCTTATGTATTTGAAGGGATTCCTTCCAGGTAATCTATGAATTGCAGCGAGGTCATTTTATTTGCCAGAATTGTTGGATTCACTTTCATTTCCTTTATTCATGCGATATTCACCGGGGAGTTAGATGTTTCTTCTACATCACCATTAAGTTCTACCAAGAAATAATGACTTTGTCTGCATTTTCTTGAGTTTCTTCTTCTCCCGAGTGACTTTTCTCAGATTTTCCTCAAGCTCTGAGGTATTTACTTTTCCACTAAATTTGTTGGTTGTTCCTTCCATGTCTGCTAATCCTCTATGATTTTTGGAAGGTTGGGTCTTATTCTCTTGTAAGGGACTCATCCTCTTAGAAGGTTTCCAAGGAAGAAAACCTATCCTGAATAGGACGAGTTGTTTCTGCATGTTTGGGTTAGCACCTCGACATTATTTTGAAACTAACATTATGGAATTAACATGATCTACACCTTAAAGGACTTAGGTTGATTTCATTATCATGGGTAGTAATCCTGTTAGGATCTGAATATCCTTGGTCATCATTGCTACAAGTCTTCCACCTTTATGTGAAATCATAGACCACACCCCAACTTGCCATGTTTTGGGAACCGGTTTCCTCTTCCCAGGATGAGCCTAGTGTGCATGTCTCTAGCATTATAGGGGAACCACTGGCACCATTCAATTTAGTATCCTTTGGTCTAGAAGCCATAATTGGGCCATTTATCCCACCAAATTAGCCTAGGAGTTGCACATGGCCCTAAGTTATAATTGTTATTTTGTGTGTTGATTTTCATCCATAAGTGTTGAGGGATTTGTTCCCCTAGGGCTTTTGGGTGGAAACCCTAGCAGACTGAAAGTTGTCTAAATAGAGAAACACACATTCACACAGCCATTATGCTATAATAAGCAAATTCTAAAGTAAGAAGGGTGACCTCAGGTCCTACATTCGAGAAGTTCCTCAAGGGTCCAAACCCTTCTTCAAGTCCCTTTCGCTCCTTTGTCCTGCAAAACAAACAATTCCAAGAATGCAACAGTATATGGACAAAGACTTTATACAAAAATCATCTTTATGTTATAAAAGAAGGAGTTAGTTATGAACTTTAAACAACCATTCATACATGAAATTCAAACATGAACATCATAAACATAAAGAAGAAGCATATCAGGAACCAAGACGTGTTTCTTTATTATAGACAAATAGAATGTACAAAAGGAGTAATATCACCTGAGTAACCTTTCGCAGGCTCCAAGCAAAGCTTCCTTCCGTATCCGTCCAGCCTCAAGCCTCTAGCATATCTCCTTCCAAGACTCACTCCATGATGCCATAACTAGTGGATGAACATCAAATCACAAGGAAACAAGGTTTCCTGTACAAAAGGGGGAAGTGCAGAAGGCACAAGGGCAACCCCTCCTTCCAGACCTGGTCAGGGGAAAAATCTCAATATAGTAACCTTTCTCTCTCTTCTCTCCTCCTTTAGGCCTTCCCTTTGATGTCTTCTTATACCAATCCCAAAGTAGTTTTTTAGTTAGGAGTTGGTTGGGAACAGTTGGCCACGGGCACTAACAAGTGATCAGCGGGTAAAACCCGCGATCTCCACCCGAAAATAAGGAGTTTTATATTTTTTAAGTTTTTTAATACATATACGCGGGTTGGGTATATGCAGACCCGCATATACACGCGTTTAACTCAGGGCAATGTCGCGTACAGGGAATAAAACACTGTTTTTTAAATTTGGGACCAGGTCTGGAAGGAGGGGTTGCCCTAGGCCATGAGTGCAGCATCACAAACCATAATAGTGAGATTTGGATCTATAACAATAAGCATGAGGATGTCAATGGCAGGACTTGAACCCTAGTGGGGTATAGTAGATACTTGCTTTCACAGGCCACCATTGATGATTTTAGTTTTCAATATTATCATTATTTTGTATCTTTTGTTCTTAAATAATCATTTGTTTGTATTTTTTTTAATCAAAACTATTTGTCATTCCCATATTCCCCCCTTTTAACATAAATAGTTGGGCATAGCCTACAAATATAGTTACTTAATTTTCTCTGTGCTCATGGGCCATTATGGATACCGAGACTTTTTCCCTGCCTTGATGGGGTTTCTACTAGATCCTGCTTGCTGGGATTTGAGTCTGGATCATCTACAAGCGCTTTGAGTAGCCACTAAACCACAACTTGACAAAATCCTTGTCATTCATCCCTTAGGTTGTTGAAATGGTTAAATTAGACAATTAATTTCTTGATATCAATAAAAAATGATATTGTTTTGACTATATGTGTGTGTGTGTGTGTGTGTGTGTGTGTGTGTGTGTTTATTAAATTGAAATGCATATGCTAGGTAAACCCACTGTACACTTCCCTACATTCCTTGGATGGTAGTTAGGGAGGATTGGATTTTTCAGGGATCAAGGATATGCCTTTGCTAGAATTGATCCTAAGTAGGAGGATACCATTCTTACCCTCAAATTCCAAGGCTAAAACTAATTGATTTTTGTATGTAATATTAATTTGTCATTTGTTTTCTTAATCTCGCATTGCATTCGGTAGTTTTTTTGTTTTTCTTTTTTGTTTCAGAATCAAGCTTTTGAAAGAGACCTTGAGTAGAATAGTTGGTCGTAGTGAAAATTGACAGGAGTACTTGACCTGATTTGGTGTGGATGAGATGTGAAAAATATAATCATTGTAATAGTATGCTCTTGGGATCCTCAATTAGCATCTTTAGTGGTTTGTGCTTGGTATGTCAAAACAATATTCATATTTTGTGAATATTTGTTTAAAGAAGCTAGTGTGTCCATGTTCCACTGTGCTTTACTAGAAGAAATTTACTAAAATATCACATTGTGCATGGAAACGTATTGTAGAGAAAATGAATATATTGATGTAGATCCCTTGTGACTATCATATTGGATGAATATCATTTGATACCCCCAAAAAATATTGCACATCGATATGTAATTGAAAAAATCAGAGGACATTATAAAAACAACAACTTATTGATAAATTAAGCTAATCCCTGTAGCTACAAAAGCTAAACCTTAACTTGTACATATGGTGATCAATATCTCATTGATGAGTGTCATCAAACATTTGAATGCTCCTATAGTAAGTAGCGCATAAATGGTAGTGCCAATAATTTTTTTGTATGTGAATTTTCAAATAGAGAAAGAAATAGTGATGGTGCCTAGAGGGATTAAATATTAGATAGGGATTCAATTAAAGAACAAGATGGATAGAATTGTGTCAAACAAGGCTTTCATATTTATTTTGGAAGAAGTGACAAGGGGAAGCAATGCACTCTATTCATCCAGTCAATAATGAATTAATAAGAGAAGACAAAAATAAATGATTAATTGATACATTAGTTAATTATAGTAGTTTAATGAGAAGTGAAAAATATAATCACTGTGCTAGTATGCTCCTGGGATCCTCACTTAACATCCTCAGTACTTTGTTCTTGGTATGTCAAAACAATTTTCATATTTTATGAATATTTGTTTTAATAAG
The DNA here is from genome assembly GCA_000404065.3 of Pinus taeda. Classification (NCBI taxonomy): domain Eukaryota; kingdom Viridiplantae; phylum Streptophyta; class Pinopsida; order Pinales; family Pinaceae; genus Pinus; species Pinus taeda. The sequence continues at coordinate 169,151 of APFE030773473.1, forward strand.
CCAGTGTGTCTTTGTTCGATTATGTTGTACTGTAAGCAGTTGAATGAAATATCACATTGCGCAATCCCTCGAGGACGGCCATCTCTGCTCAGCCCAGAAACTGTGTAGATTTTCATCCCAAGCTCGTAGACCAATGCATGTACCTTCAGGTTGACCGGTTCCCTCTGGAACTAAGCAAAACAGAGTTGCATGCATGGAATTGTTCTCCCAAGGCAAGATGCAAAGGCATCCCTTGATTCAGGGATCTATTTTTAGCAACTGGAGGTTACATGCAAGGATCATTTCAAAAACCTCCCAGCAAGTGTCGCTTTTCTTAGATTTGTGGCATGTGTGTCAAAACCTTGATTTTATTAAAACTCATCAATTGGATGCTTCAGAGCTCATTCCTCACATAAACCTTGTAGCTCTGACATCCCACACTACATCTAGGAGTCATCGGCACATTCAGCTCAACTGTTTTGGGGTAAACCCATTTTTCATGTCTTGTGTTGCGTTTCTGTCACTTTTTGTGTTTCTCTTTGTGTGAATGTTGTTTGATTGATTTCAGTAAGTGCCTGTTGTCATCTTGATGTATGTTAGCTTTTAGAAGCACCATTTCAATTTTTGTTTTCATCTCACTGCTATCGCATGCATGACATTGTTTTGCATGGATGGTCACCATTGTGGTGACTAGCTTCACACACATGCACGCTTTCCTATTTTCTGAATCCTTCACTTGTTGTTTGCATGTATGTTCATTCACTCTTGTTTGAACTCATCTCACCATGCATTCAGACTTCTCATGTTTTTAGTCGTCCATCGGTCGGTCTGGGTTTCCTTGGCGTAGACCGTGCCTTACCCGGCTAGCACTACACATTTATGGATGTGAAGGTTCTACCTTCCCTCCAGAAATTGCGTAAGTCTAGCCTAACACTGACCTCCACGCTTGCATTGTGCAATAATTCTTGGAGGCAGTGTCCTGCTAGCCCCATAAACTATGCAATGCAGATTGCTGGTTACATGTCATTACTGGCTGAAATTGTGCATTGTGCAGTTTTAGTCCTTAGCAGGCCAGGCTAGATTATGCATTGTGTAGTTCCAGTAGTCAGTCAATCTCCTGACAGCCCGGAATCTGCCTTACATAGTTTTGGCAGTTACTCTCCCGACCTTCCGGAGGAAATTGCGCAACCTTCATGATCAACCACACAGTGTATTGCAAGTCAGTTCTAAAGTTCGTTTTGGTTTTCAACTGACATATTTCTTTCCATGAGTGTTGCTATGTCTCTGGGTATCACATGTGTTCATCTTCCTCTCAATAGTACAATTACAATGGTTTCTAGGAGAGCAGAGTCGAAGACACCATTCAGAGCATGCTTGGGGATGCATTCGATCAAGTGTCTATGAACTTGCCTACCCACGAAGACATCAAGTTTTTCATAGAAAAAGACATCAAGATAAGATGGCAACAACATCATAATAAGCAGCACCATCAACAACAACTGAAGGTAGCATACCTGCACACAATGAACACAAGAGGAAGGTTGTTAACAACATAGAGGTGGAACAAAGTTGGAAGATCAAGCAGATCCACTTGTGATGAAGCAACTTTGGAGATTGAGGCTATGAGGTGATAGTGCGACATGAAGTTCACACAAAAGTAGAGAATGAAATAGAGAAGGAGCTGGATGTGCTGAAACAACAACTCAAGGAAGAACATGAGCTACATATATGAGAGAATGAGTTGCAACAGGAACAGGTACAGCAGGGGGCGCAACATGCACACGCGGATGAAACTGTGCCAGTACAACTTATAGATCCATCCCATCAGCTGGTACGGAGTAGAAAAGGTGAGCAGTTTTGTTGATCACATGCAAGGGAATTTAGTAGCATATATTTAATTGTGTGCATGAATGTGATCCCATCCATTTGGCGCACTCACCAAAGCGAAGACAAGAGGCAAGTCCAACTAGAGCTCAACATGTATTTTGACAGGTTGATGCACACAACCACCAACACATGCTTGGAGAGTAGCGTAGCATCAACATGTTGCTGGTCTGGTCGCACCCAGGACAACCATGCGCATGTTATCAGACGAGTTGGACAAAGGAGACATATTAGTGCACTCGGATGCAACAAAGGCAAGAGTTCGCTCCAGAAAGATGTCACTATTAAGCGCACGGACACCATCATGGATGACCAAGCTTGTCATCAACTCACCACCTTCGACCATCACAAGGATTGATCCAAAATGGATCCTAAAACCCTCTAAGTCTTCATATACTTAAACATTATCGCAAGGGAAAAACATTAACAAATGGCAGAAAACACTATCACACGGGAAAAACATGAAGAAATGGCGAAAACAGAGTTAAGTTGAGGCTAATGCAACATTGCACAGGAGCCATCATATCAGACTGATCAATAGTCCATATCTAATCAGCATATCGCAATCGTAGGTGGCAAGTGGAGTCTATCGGAGGCGGCCTTATGGAAATCGTGATAGCGATCAACATGATTAAATGAGGGTCATTGATCAAGCGTGCAGATCAACAGTCTAGATCTACTCGCAATATCGCATCACTAATACACACACAGAAGGACTTAACTCGCAACCTGAAGGTTAGGCGATACGTGATTGCAAAATATTGCATCGCAATATTGCATTGCAACTATGTAAGGGGTGATTCCAAAGACTTGCGACCATGCAATAGCGATGAGCTGATAGCCAATAAGGCTGACCGGAGCAATTGATGATCAGAGGTCGGGGAGGACATGTGACATGTGATAAAGCTAGACCTGAAAGGGTTTATGGATGCGAATATATATATTTTGAGTTCAAATATGAAGCCATTTGTCGGGTTTTTTGTGTATTTGGTGTTTTTCCGTTATAAACCCAAATATAAAGTAGCCCGCAGCCTACGACTTGCGATAGCGATATAAAAGCGGACCAGATGGAATTATAGGGTAGAGTCAACAATATTTGATGTTCGATAGAAAGTATTTTGGTGGATTTTTCAGTGTTTTTGTGTATTTCTCTATGTAAACACAGAAACAAGTTTTTGGGGATTTCAAATGCGCCAATGGTCCTTTTTGTTTAAAAACAGGTGGCCACCATACCTGATGACGTTCCACAATGATTTTTTAATGCTCATAGGGGATTTGAATGGACAGAGGCTGGGAGCCAGAGAGCTCGAAAGGGAAACAAATAGACAAGCATCGATAAGCTTAAAAGCCACTCAATGTTAGAGACAGAGCAGGTAGTTGCGGAGATAGAGAGAAAACAGAAGACAAAGAAGGAGAAGGAGGGTCTGTGTACTCAGAAAGACTTGAGGGATTCAAGTAAAACCCTGTTGTTTGTCCCTGTTGTGTTGAGACTTGATTTGAGCTCACACTTGTAAAAATATGCTCTTGAAGACATAATAGAGAGGTCACCACTGAAAGCTGGACTAGGAGACGTAGCCCAAGAGTTTTGGGTGAACTCCTTGATTATTTGTTGTGTTGATGTTTGTGTGTTTTTTTTGTTTCTCTAACTGCTCATTGTCTATATTATTCGCAATTTTTTTGATCCATTGCACTAAGTAATATAGGCATTCCTGCAAATGAGTATGTAATACCTTGACATTGATTTAAGATCACATTTTCAGATCAAGTGGTATCAGAGCTTTTGGTTTTGGTTTTGTTAAGGTTAGACAAGCTTGTGCTAGATTTTGAATGCTAACTAGGTCAAAGCTCAAACTAGGAGAAGGAGAACTTGTTGAGGCTAATCTAGAGATTGGAAGAGTCTATCCTTGGAGGAGAATGGCAGAAGAAACTCCATTGGAATCAGAATCTCAATTCATGGATAGTTTTATGGCCATGTGAGCCATGGTGGAAGAGATGTATTGGGAATTTAAGAAAGGACTAGGTGAAAGCACTTCAATACCCAAACCAGACAAAGGAGTAGAGGAACCTTCTCTAGTTGCCCCTCTAGAGGGCAAAGGGAAAGGGGAAAGCCTCCTCCCTCATCTCCTCCACCATCACCTTCATCATCCTCATCTCCTAGCCCTGATAAGAAAAAGAAGAAAACTTCTTTGATTAAATTAGATGTGAAGTTTGATTTGCCAATTTATGATGGAGAACTAAATGCAGAGAAGCTAGATAACTGGATAAGACAGATTGATGTATATTGCAGGGTGCAGAACATTGATTCAGAAAGGAGAAAGATTCAACTGGCTAGCCTTCGACTTGGAGGAACTGCACTAGTGTGGTGGGAAGGCAAGACACAAACTGATCTGAAAATACATGGTAAAATTCTTTCTACCTGGAATGAATTTGTTTCTGCCATCAAAAAACAACTCTATCCTTTAGCTTATATGCAGCAGGAAATGATGAGTTGGCAAACTCTTTTCTAATTAAAGGGTCAAAGTGTACAAAGTTATACCCAGAAATTTAGAAAAAGAGCTTTAACTCTAGCCGTATCTCTAGACTCACCTGAAACTTTGTTGAAGTATATAGGTGGTCTGCATAGCTATTTGAAGCATACCATTCTCATGTTTAATCCCACTAGCTTAGATGATGTATCAGTTAAGGCTACATATCTAGAAGCTAGAGGCAAGAATGTGAACCTAGAGGTTGGGGGATCATCTAAACACTCTGTAAGCAAGAACAAGGAAAAGAAGAAACTTAAATGGAAGGAGAGGAAAACAAACACTATACAGAAGGAGAAACCTTCCTGCACTCATTGCAATAAGGATGGACACGATGATGCACACTACTGGTCTTTGCATCTGGAGCTGAAACCTAAGAAGTTCGATGGTAAGAAGAAAAACTCTGTTGCTGCTATTCAGAAAGACTTGGGGTTAGACTCAAGTGATGAAACAACAGTCACAACCACGGGTATAAAAGGTAAAAAATTTGAAGCATCCATAAGTAATTCTACACAATCTATTGATAATGAAGATAATGGGAGGAAAAGACACAAGCTTTTTCGTATTAGAGTCATTTCCAAGCACCAAAAGATAGATACTTTATTTGATAGTGGATCACAAGTAAACTTGATTTCTGAAACAACTATAAAGAAGTTGGGATTACTAAAAAAAACTCACAAGAAGCCACATCCATTAGGTTGGGTGTGTGATAAAAAAAGCTACAAGTGACAAGACAATGTAAACTTAGGTTTGCTATTGGGTCAACATTTATAGATGAGGTTGAGTTAGATATAGTTCGATTGGATATATGTGGTATTGTTTTGGGAAGTCCTTACTTGTATGACAGGAAGATATTTTCTATAGAGCTGAAAATAAGTATCAACTCACTAAAGATGGAATAGAATATATTGTAAGAGCTCATAAACTCAAAAATAACTATTCTCTCATAAACTCAGGGCAGATAAAAAGAATTGTGAATTCATGTAGGCAATTTTTACTAATGGTTGTAAAGGAAAAGAACCCTGATAAAACCAATGTATTGAAGGCTATGATTCTAAACATAAAGCTGATTTAGTTAAAGTTTTTTCAGAAAATGTTATCCTATTTCAAGAACCTAAAGGTCTGCCACCCAGAAGGGAAATAGTACATGATATTCATTTGCAGCAAGATGCTCCATTACCTAACATCGGAATGTACAGGTTATCCACTTTAGATAATGCAGAGATAAATAAGCAGGGGCAGGAGTTGCTTGAAAAAGGGTTCATAAGACCAAGCACATCACCCTGTGGATCTCCAATCATGCTGGTGAGAAAGAAAGATGGTTTGTGGAGAATGTGCATTGATTATAGAGCACTGAATAAAATAAAGATCGAGAATCGTTATCCTCTTCCTCGTATTGATGATCTATTAGATCAGTTGAAAGAAGCAGTTTAATTTTCTAAGTTAGACTTGCAAAGTGGCTATCATCAAGTCAAAGTTGCAGAACAAGAAATACTACTTTCAAGACAAAGCAAGGGCTGTATGAATGGTTGGTTATGCCTTTTGGCTTAACTAATGCTCCTGCTACATTTATGAGAGTAATGAATGATGTACTCAGACCTTTTATTGATGATTTTGTAATTGTATATTTATATGACATTCTTGTTTTTAGTAAGACATGGGAAGACCATGTAAAGCATGTAAAGCAGACTTTAGATGTTTTAAAAAGAGAAAATCTCTATGTGAAGCTATCAAAATGTGAATTTGGAAAAACATATTTAAATTATTTGGGTCATATTGTAGGGGATGGTGAATTGAAGATAGATCCCTCTAAGGTTGAAGTCATTGTGAACTTGCCTAAACCCAAATCTGCTACAGAGTTTAGGAGTTTCCTAGGAGCAACACAATATCGGAGAAAGTTTTTTGCTAACTTTTCTTTGATTGCAGCTCCATTACATGCTTTAATAGGATTGAAAAAGGTGTTTCAATGGGGAGGCAAACACCAAAAAGCCTTCGACACCTTAAAAGAAAAAATTAGTACAACACTAGTACTAGCACTGCCAGATCTTCAACGTCCATTTGATATTGAAACAAATTCTAGTGACTATGCCATGGGAGCAGTGTTGATGCAACACAGTAAACCCATATGCTATCATTCTGAGACATTTACTTCTGCAGTAGTTAATTATCCCACATATGATAAAGAATTGTATGCATTAGTACAGAGTGTGAAAAATTGGAAACATTACCTAATGGGCAAAGAAGTAATCATACATACAGATCATCAACCACTTCAATATTTGCACTCATAAACTAAATTGCAGCAATCAAGACATTATAGGTGGATGGGTTTTCTACAACAATTTCATATTGTCATTAGATATAAGAAGGGCATACACAATAAGGTTGTAGATATGTTATCAAGACCAATCATAAATGCATCTACTATACTTAATCATAACTCAGTAATGCATGAAAGTTCCATTGAACAATATGCTCAAGATATAGATTTTAAAGATGTATATGCAACTTTAAGTCACGCAAATCAAGTAGAAGAATTGGATTATTATGTTAAGGACCAACTCTTATATAATTTGGGAAAGTTATGCATTCACAAACTGAAAGAGTTAACATAATCCAAGAAGCACATACTTCTCTCATATCAGGTCATTTTGGTGTAAGTAAAATGGTTGCACAGTTACAAAGGTTCTATTATTGGCCAAGAATGCATGAAACAATTTCTAGATATATTAAAAGGTGTACTATGTGTGCTACAAGCAAGCCTAGTAATAGAAAATTAGGCTTGTGCACTCCACTTCTAGTTCCTTCTCATCCTTGGGAAAGTGTTTCCATGGACTTTGTTGGGGGATTGCCAAAATTTAGAAAAGGTCATGATTATTTGTATGTTGTTGTGGATAGGTTCAACAAAATGTGTATTTTATACCTAGTAACAAGCAGGTTACAGCTGAATAAACAATGAAGTTGTTCTTTCAACATGTATGGTTTCATTTTGGGTTGCCCACTTCTATTATATCTGATTGAGATTCCTGATTTGTTGGGATGTTTTGGTCAAGTCTATGGGAGTTGATGGACACTAGATTAAAGAAGAGCACAACATTTCATCCACAAACAAATGGTCAAATAGAGGTGGTCAATAGGACAGTGATCCAGTTGCTCAGAGGCTATTGCAGCAAGCATCCCAAGCTTTGGGATGAGCATTTGTGTTATGTGCAACATGCTTACAACCATTCCAAGCACTCTTCTACTCAGAGATCTCCTTTTGAGACTTGTTTTGGTTTTATACCAAAGTCTCCCTTGGATTTTGTCTTTGGTAAAGACATAGCAGTTGATGGATACAGTGATGTGGACAAAGCAACCACGTTCATTGAACAGATCCAAAAAATTCACCAGGTAGTGCAGGAACAATTGGAAAGAAGTTAGGCCAAGTACAAGGCAAGGCATGACAAGCATCGAATTGAGCATAGTTTCCAAGTTGGTGATCAAGTCTGGTTATACATTAGCAAAGATAGAATGCAAGGTGAAGGTAAGAAGCTAAAACAAATAAGGTATGGGCCTTTCATGATACTTGAGAAAATTGGTGAAAACACTTTTTTCCTTGATTTGCCAGCTTATATGCATATCTATTCAGTCGTTAATGTAGAAAACTTGACACTGTATGAACCTTCATTGATTGAAGATCCCGAAGAGCAAAGTCAGTTGCCTTCTATTGATGATCTGTTCCCTAAATATCTTAATGAGTTGCAGGAAGACACAGTTCTAGACAGGAAGGTGAGAACTACGTAGCAAGGGGACGTTGAGTACTTGAGAATTGGACTCAAAGGTTCAAAACCAAGCAGTGCACAATGGATAGAAATTGGAGAAGTGAGGAAGTTGTATCCTCACTTGATTGATTCCTAAAAACCAACTTTTGGTGGTCCAAAAGCTTTTTAGTGGGAAGGTTTGATCCAATATGGATCCTAAAACCCTCTAAGTTTTCATATACTTAAACACTATCGCAATGGAAAAACATTAACAAATGGCGGAAAACATTATTACATGGGAAAAACATGAAGAAATGGCAAAAACAGAGTTAAGCAGAGGCTAAAGAAACATTGCACAAGAGCCATCGGATCGGACTGATCAATGGTCCAGATCTAATCGGCATATTGTAATCGAAGGTGGCAAGTGGAGTCTATTGGAGGTGACCTTATGGAAATTGCTATAGCGATCAATGTGGTTAAACAAGGGTCGTTGATCAAGTGCACAGATGAACGGTCCAGATCTACTCACAATATCACATTGCTAATACACACAAAAGGACTTAACCCGCGGCCCCAAGGTTAGGCGATATGTGATTGCGATATATCGCATCACAATATCCCATTGCAACTATGTAAGGGGTGATGCCAAAGACTTGCGACCATGCGATAGCGATGCGCCGATAGCCGATAAGGATGATTAAAACAATCGGCGATCAGAGGTCAGGGAGGACATGTGACATGCGATAAAGTGGACCCAAAAGGGTTTATGGATGTGAATATATATATTTTGAGTTCCGATATGAAGCCATTTGTTAGGCTTTCTATGTATTTGGGGTTTTTCCATTATAAACCCAAATACAAAGGAACCCACAGCTTGTGACTTGCAATAGTGATATAAAAGTGGACCCGATGGAATTCTACGATGGATTCAATAATATTTGAAGTCCGATAGAAAGAATTTTGGCGGATTTTTCAGCGTTTCTTTATATTTCTCTGTGTAAACATAGAAACAAATTTTTGGGGATTTCAAATGCACCAATGGTCCTTTCCATTTAAAATCAAGTGGCCACCATACCTGAAGGCATTCCACAATGATTTTTTAACGCTCAGAGGGGATTTGAATGGATAGAGGCTGGGAGCCAGAGAGTCCAAAAGGGGAAACGAACAGACAAACGTGGATAAGCTTAAAAGCCACTCAATGTCAGAGATAGAGTAGGTAGTTGTGGAGACAGAGAAGGAGAGGGAGAGTCAGTGTACTCAAAAAGACTTGAGGGATTCAAGTAAAACCCTATTATTTGTCCCTGTTGTGTTGAGACTTGATTTTAGCTCACACTTGTAAAAATCTGCTCTTGAAGACATAATAGAGAGGTCACCACTGAAAGCTGGACCAGGATATGTAGCCCAAGATTTTTGGGTGAACTCCTTGATCATTTGTTGTGTTGATGTGTGTGTGTCTGTTATGTTTCTCTAACTTCTCATTGTCTATATTATTCACAATATTTTCGATCCGTTTCACTAAGTAATATAAGCATTCTTGCACATGAGTCTATAATACCTTGACATTGATTTAAGATCACATTTTCAGGTCAAGGATGTCAAAGAGTTGTTCTCACCACAATGATATAAGTGTCAGTGATTTCTTGCATGGATTTCTCAAGCCATTTTTTCTCACATGGGCACATGTGCATTGTAATGTAACATCTTGTCAAGTGGAAGTTCAAGTGTCGATAGTTGAATGTAATAGTCATAGAGTAGTTGAAGAGTCATGAGGATAGATGAATGGTCTCAAAGGGGAATGTAAAGGGTCACCCCACTCTTTGCTATAAATAATCCTTCATAACTCATTGTAGAGGCTTTTGGTGAGCCAATTTTCCAATAGGAATATCTTAGAGAAAGCTTGGACTGTATTGTAATGCGCCTTGGCTTCTGTTCTACGCAGAGCTAGTATATCTCTTTTGAGGAGCAGGTGGTTATGGTTGTGACTTTCCACTATCGGAACTAGTGGTTGGACATGTATGTATTGTATGCCTAGAACTTACACTTCTCAATATAACAAGAGCCATCACATTTCATGCATATGTCATATTGTATTCCAGCTATCTTGTTTACTCTAAATGGTATATGTATATGTTTTCTTACGCATGCATGTACGGAATATTCTGTATAAGTATGTATGAATATTACCGAAATGTGCTTATTGGTTTAACCATCACTTTGGATTGTTAGCTAACTTGCTTTCCAGTTTGTGATGCATCTTCGCTTGTGTGTTCCCTTCCAAGCCACGTGCTATCACATGTTTCCAAGGGGCTCACTCACCCAACTCTCTATGTGTTAGAACCGTTCATGCACCTTCCTTGTCTCGCCGCAGATGTCACACCCTTGCTACCAACAGGGACATCTTACTTGCCTCTGTGAAAAATCGCGGTCAAGGCATTACCATACGACCCACTGCTGGGACTCCTACACCAAATGGTCTGAGGTCTAATTGGGACTTCTTACTGGGGAGATCCCCTGACATGTTGGCAAGTCCAACATCGCCAACATTTTGGCTCTAGAAGGAGGGACAGATGGCAAGCTAAGTCCTCACATCTATTTTGAATCTCTACATATCCATTATGACTAATTACAGAGTTCCTCTTCTGAAGTGTATGTCTTATGGAAACGACTTCATTATCTCGGAAGAGCTCTTGGATAACTTGTCACATAAAACATATGATGGTGGAGGCCACATAGCCTTGGTTAGGCACGTGGTCAACGTTGTAGGCTCATGCAAAAGACATGGAAACTTTGAAGAGTACATGAGTTTTGCCTTGTTCATCTACATGCTTCAAGGGCACCCAATGCACTAGTGTGCCACGCTGCTCGAAAAATATATCCATTCTCTTGCTCATCTAATCGTAGAGATAGACCATGCTTTCAATCACTTCAATCGTAAAGCACTCAATAAAGAAATTATGAAATTATGAAAAGCACCCGATGAATCTGTGGAACAGTGTCACACATGCTTTTGTAATCTTGCATATCGATTCCCCGAATATGATATTGATTGGGAATTTATCGATGAAATATTTGAGTATCTTCTTCACATATACAAACCCCGCTCAACACACTTCGGTGATGGAGCTGCGCAATCATACGCAGGCACAGTTGTTGTCACAAGTGATATCCTCCTTCACCTCATCAAACAACTCCACAACCACGGAGTGACCTGGGAGAACATGCACACATATTCGTTGAACTGTCACATCATCCCACCCCACCTGCTCTTGATACCTACACAGATTTGGCTTGCAAGCCAGTTGGTTGTCACGTGGATTCATTCCCTCAACCTTTGTCCCCACATTTTGTTGATCCTCTAGATTGTACTGCCTTATGTTCTCCCATTTCAGACTCCTCATCTACTGTGAACGAGGATCAAGGTGTCAACGGAGTTGGTGTTATGCACCCAACCTATGCCATCATTCATGATGAGTGTGTGTGGGAATTTAAAGAAGAACCGGCGGTGAAGGATGACTCCCTTCCACCCATGCCTCATCCACTTTATCTTGACATCCCTTGTGATTCTTCCATTACCGATTTCCCCCTGTGAAAACTCATTTTCGGATATTTCTACTTACGATCATTCACAGGACAAGTCAAATGTCAGTCTGTCATTACACTGTGGAGAGGACACATCTTCCTCTAAAAATCCATCCAATATATCATCTGTCATTTTTGAAAACATAGACGGTGAACATTCTTGTTTCTCAGCTACCCCTCTACACGATTCATCAAATCATGAAGGTGTCAAAAAACATCCCAGACTTTTTGATCTTAATTTTCGTGATCTCTCTACTTCTTCATCCAATCACAATGTTGATTCAATCATTGTTAATATTTCTAAGACATTGGTCTACGATTATCTATCTGTTGACGAAGTCGAAACCCCCCAAACTTTCCAGGCACTTCAACTCGAGCTGATGGTTATGTCAGGCCCTCGTTGTCCTGAGGTTGGTTCCACTTCTGATCAAGAAATTGTTGAAATGTGCAAGGCTCCTCATCACTCTCTGCTTTTCTTTCAAGATCAACCAAACACCCAGATTTCGCTTCCTGCAATCGAACTACATGATCCCATTGCTCACGCAGTGGAGGAATCTTACACACCAAGCACACTTGCAAAACATAAGTGGTCTACCTTTATCACATCTACTTTCATATCACAGCCAAGAGAATGCATACTCTCAACATCTGCACACAGTGTAGCACGACACCATGACAAGTCCATAGAGTGCATGTCATGCTCTTTCATTCATTTTTGTTCTATGGATGCTTGTAAACTCGGAGTGTGTTTGTCTTCATTGTTATATCTTTCTTGTTTGTTGGTTCACGTAGCTGTCTTCTTTGTGAACCATGCCTTCACCAACATGGGTCGACCAATGCACCAGTGGCTGCATTAGAAATACCACTTCACGTGATCAGGCCCATGCACTGTTAGCTTATGAGTAGGAGTAGTGTTTTCTCTTGATTTTTTGCTTGCATGCATGTTTGCTTCTTTCCTTGTGAGTTTGTTTTCTTTCTTGTTTGTTTTCTTACTCGCTTTGCTTTTGCATTTGTTTCTACTTCTTGCTTTTCTTTTTGGTTTGTATTCTTGTTATTGTCCATAGGTTAGTTTCGCATGGGCCGTGTGCGACTCTTGAAACAAGTTGGGTAAAGTACAAGAGGACTTGTACAACTATCAACATTTGGTTATTTGTTGTCCGTTCTCTTATGTAAGAACTTGTTGTTTTTAGTCCATGATACATAAATGGAAAATACATACTGTTCGAATTTAACCTTGTAGAAAACACAATGCTTGTGCACTAACTAGTATCACCTACTCTAGTTAGTTGTTTTTGGGTTAATCCTTGTTAGCTCAGTCAAGTAGAGTAAGGTGAGGGAGAAAAACTTAACAAGCATGTCAGAGGTATACATAAATTACTTCTCTGAAGGAACAACCTCTTCTGTTCTTAATAAGCCGGGATCCCTCTTCCGCCTTTGAAATGAATAAGTGTTATGCACCGTTATGAAAATGAAAAATGAAAAAATGAAAAAGTGAAAAATTTCTGAAAAATGAAAAATGAATAAGGCGAAAGAAGAGAAAGGCTTCCTACACTAAGAGGTGGTGAAAGTAACTCTGTTGAGGTACCGACTAGGCTCTCTGGAAGCGGAGCGATGCTTGTGTTCCTGCGTGACTCCACCGGGGTATTGTCCAGGCCTGCTAGCAATGGAGAAACATTGGAGATGAAACTAAAACTCTAATGACCATACTGCTTGTGCACCAGTATACCCCTCATCCCCAACCGAAACAACTGTGTTGGCTTGGATTGGAATATGTATCGACCGACCAACATCTTGGCAAATGCTACATTTTACAATCAAGCAAGTGTGGAAACCAAGATGAACAGAGAACTGAACAAATGCTTCCGGAGGTGTTAGACTTGCTTTTTACGAACAAGGTCCATTCAGAGAGTTGGAGTTATACCAGTGTGTCGCCAAGTGTTGTAGCAGCTATAACCACCTTCCAAAATTTTTCATTAGCCTCGTTTTGGAGCCTCCCTACCATTCATATTCAGCATCATGTCCTGCATAGTCAAATACACGAGCTTCAGTGGTTTTCTAGAAGATTTCCAGCCTGTGCATGATAGCTTGTTGCATCCCCCTCACAGGTTGTTTTTCTAGACTTGGTCCAACTACAGGCTGAGAAGCTCCCTCAAGAAATTGCGCAATTTTGGACGGGAACAAACCTTCCCTCCAGAAATTGCACAATCTTGACTGGCCGCCTACTAGGCTCCAGAATTGCACAATCCTGCCTGTCAACCTTCACTGGAAAAACTACGCAATCTAACCCAGTAGTACTGCTCAACTCAAAAATTACGCAATTCTGGGTAGCAGTTCGCTGCTCAGCCCAGAAATTGTGTAATCCCTTTGGGACAGCTAGCCTAGCAGCTAGCAGAAATTGTGCAAATCCATCTAGGACAACTGCTTAGCCCAGAAATTGCGCAATCTTGGGAGAACGTCACATGTTCCTATCAGAAATTATGCAATCCCTCTGGGACAACCATCTCTCCTCAGCCCAAAAACTATGTAGATTTTCATCCCAGGCTCATAAACTGATGCATATGCCTTCAGGTTAACCGGTTCCCTCCGGGACTGAGCAAAACAGATTTGCATGCATGGACTACTTCTTCCAAGGCAACATGCAAAAGAATCCCTTGATTCCAGGATCTATTTTTATCAGCTGGAGGTTACATGTGGAGAAAATATGTGATATGTTAACCCAATAATGCAATATAAATCAAAGCAGAATACTATAACCTACTTCTACTATCAATTTTCGGAGGCTTAAAGAAAGAGCTGAAAAATATAACCAGAAGAAGAAGAATCAATGGCACAATACACATGAAAATACTTTGGGGAAAGTCTCAGATAAAAACCCCACACTATTGTATTATCATACATGGTGGAAATACATAGGAATTATACAAAGCCTTATCTTTCACAGCTAGCCAGCTCTTAGTACAATCCTCACGAATGCTCATAGGTAATCTTGGCTTCTCTCAAGCCTTTCTCTCTACCCTCCAAGCTCCTATTTCCTTGCGCTATTCCTTGTGGATGATTAGCTTATCACCAAGTGGAAAAAACAAGCCTTCAAAACTGCACAATCCTCAAGGATGAATCCTTGACTGCATGCATGAGTTTTCTTGATGAGAAAACACATGCAACCGATAGTACACTATCCTTGAACATTAATGTCAATTGGGTCTTTCTCAGAATAGACATGCATGAGTTTCTAATGAGGGAATCTTTAGTTAATTGGAGTAGCACTAGAGGAGTGCATTAATGCATCAACTGATTGTTAACTCATTATTAGTTCCTTAAATA
This sequence comes from Pinus taeda, assembly GCA_000404065.3. Taxonomy (NCBI): domain Eukaryota; kingdom Viridiplantae; phylum Streptophyta; class Pinopsida; order Pinales; family Pinaceae; genus Pinus; species Pinus taeda. Next base: position 184,176 of record APFE030773473.1, read on the forward strand.
GTTTAGGACTAATTTAACTGGACTTAACTCAGTAATCTGAGTTAACTAATTACAACTCAAACATAACTCAATATTATCTCCTTAATTTAAGGGATAACTCTTGCATGACTTCAGAAAGACTTCTAACTTGAATTTCTCCAACTAATTAATTTAAAATA